>BGZK01002230.1:0-70389 GCA_005406025.1 Eumeta japonica | reverse complement strand
ATATGTTGTTCCCGGGAAACAGCAGAAAATGCTTTCAAATTCCGTATCAAGTAATGTTCGAATAATTAATCAAACCTAAAGATTTTGACGTTCTAGGTTTAATTTGTAGAGTCGCGCTAACTTGTCGCTAAGTTTGATCAAAATTATATTAATGTCTTTAACCAAAATTTATAAATGTATCTGAAGAGTTTCAAAGTGGCACTTTCGTTATATTAAATTTTTTTTTTTTTTTTTGAGGAGGCGAGACTCAATTCCGTTAATTACCAAATGGAAAATGTGTTAGCAAGGTGTAGGTGTGCGTAAACATGATTAACGTTTATGTCATACTTCAAATTTCTATGTTATACATACATAGTTGTCGAGAAAATCTTATGTGAAATATAGACAGAGACATAAAAGTCATTTTAAACATAATGAAAAAATAAGAACTATGATAATATTTAAGTAATCCCATAAAATATTGTTTTGAAATAGCACTATTTTATTTCTGTAAAGGCAAATTCAAAAAACAAATTCTGTATCTGTCAAAGCAATGTCTAAAGCTTCATAACACGTGAAATTCTCAATTTATCGTTTGTAATATGTCGGAAAAAGTTAATCTCTATACAGTTAACGTTTGCTTTTTGCGACACTTTGTACATGGATCTCCGTATGATACATTATTGTTTTAGGTAATAAATGATACATTAGCCTTCAAATTTCAGGCGAGTTTAATATTGATACCCACGAGAAATCTAAAAAAATATGAAATTGAAGGTTCCCTTTATGCATATTTATTATTACAAATGGAAACAAAATTGTGCAAGCCATCCGAGTAGATCCAATGAGATCCTTTCTTGCTGTTAGCCTAGTACTCGGTGACTACCTCTATGGATACTATGAGAGTGAAAGAGATAAAAGGTTCGCAGTTCCCTTATTTCTTTTAAATTTCTGCGAGCTTAGTATTCGTGGGATACGTTGATACCCTCTTTCTTTGGGAGAATGCTTTTTTCCTTTACCGACAATTATTATTATTATGTTAGTAAATAATGTTGTTATAAGAAGAAAGTAGCTAATTTATGTGACGTATATCATTATCAACAGTTTTTCCTGACTTCGCTCACATATTTGCAAATTTCGTATTATCCATCAATATAGATTGAGGTTTCATCATAGCGTAGACTAAATGTCGAGCGTTTGTATATTTGTATCGGAATTCGTCCCCGACTTCATTCACACGTTTAGAAGGGTTTTCATATCCAGCATCATATTTAAATCGGGATTTTAAATATGGATAAGGTTTGAATATCTAGGTTAATAACGTCAAATCAAACAACGAAGATAACGTCAAATAACGTGGTGGTTCCCGGCATTGCTTACGGGCAAACGATATGGATCAGATCTACGAGCGAAATCTATGTATCTATTTATTCTGCAAAATCTACTCGATGTGGGATAGCGATACGTTTTCAGTTTGTTTTATTTTCGGGAGAGAAGAAAACCGGTAACGGAAAAGGGAACACAGAAGAAACTGAAGCATTCTCATGCAACATGCGGGAGACTGCCGGCGGTAACTAGTAGAGGATACTAGCTTCCATAAGTAACTACCTATATGTATAACCTAATAATCTTATTTGATGTTTTTACTTAAGAACTTGATATCCTTAGGTCGCGGTAGTAAGGTAAAACACGAAAGAATATATTTACAACCATAAATAACGGTCTATAGTTGAAAATATTTGTAGACAGGAGAGATGTCTGTATAAAGTAGACGTTGATAGACCGAGAAGGGATGTTCAAGTATTGCGTAAGCGAACTTTCAATGGCTTTTGACCCTGCCCCACATGAGTGAAAACAAGAAAATGGTAGATCTGAAAAGAGTACGCAAGGATATTTATTCAAAACTCTAAATACGATTATGAAAGTAAAAAAAAGCTGTATTTAAGAGTTATTTATTGGCCTTCGTATCCAAGTCTTTATATCGTTCAAAACTGGTAGCTCATGTTTCACACCGATTCAACAGACATCTGAAATAGTTTAGCTTTAAATTGCTATTTCAAATGATATGATTTTGAAGTTTTTAAAAGCTATGATAGGGAACAAATTTTACAAACTCTAGAATTCAGTTGTGTGACTTAACGATACTACAAATATAATCATATACCTTTATGTAGAAGTAATTTTTATGTTTCGTAAGATTTCGCATATCCTGCGCTCACTTTTTTCAACAAAAGTAAGAAAAAATATCGCATCGCCACGTATTTAAGTCACTCAATTACTGTTTAAACTTTTCAGTAGTATCGAACACAGCCGACCCGTAGAGCTCAATCAGTTGGGTCCTACTGACTGTGTAAGTGAAACAAACTAACATTAATTTACGTATATTCGTAACTTTTCCAACTTTTAACCAACCAAGAAATACCGATGAAATTGTGTTTTTTTTAATTAAAATCTTCGAAATTAACGGAAAGTTCTTACGATATTTTAGCTTCTGGAATATGAAATGTAATGCCATGTCCCGTAGTTTGAGAATAATTTTATGACTGTAAAAGTTTCTGCCTAAAATTCAGAATTTAACCTTTTATGCGTAAAATCGAAACTTAGAAAACATGTGAAAATAAGGATCCCTCTTATACTTTTTTTACCCTTTTTACGTGTTCAAACCCGTTGTATGAAGTGCATTTTGTTATGAATGTTGTCAATTATTTTTGAGAAATTGTTATGATTTGGATTATCACTCATTGGTCTGTGACGTCATACCACTGATATCCTATTTACGTTATACGAGTATGCGTTATAGAAAACTGTGAAATAAAATTATTGGTAGAAAAAGTTTTAGCCGTAATGTTCGTCTTTTATTTAAAACTTGTAATACGTTATGCAGTTTGTTTTATTTAAGCTCATACGTATCGAGAAATATTATATGTCTAGATTTTAAGAGCCTGTTCCACCATATCCTTTTAAACTGATATTTAATAAAGTGTCACTATTAAAATCATTGTGCGTTCCACCTCCTCCTTTTAACGGTTGTTCGAGCTAAAACCCGTTAAAAGAAAGACATGGAACGCAATTTAATTTTAAAAATAATTTTTTTTTGTTAAATATCAGATTAAAAAGGTGATGGAAAAGGACCTAATTCTTAAGAGATGGATGTATTATTTATTATTGATATATAGGACAAATTGGAATTTGTCTATATGACATCAATATTTATTACAGACATACCTACTAAGTAATCGTATTAGCGTGATGTGTAAAACGTCTCATATTGTCGTGATATATTTATTGATGCGCATATATTATATTACTTTAGAAAATATCTTTGACGTTTCTTACGAATGAGCGTACTCTTTTTCACATCAACATCGCCAAATAAATTAATAAAATTAATTAACTTGTATACGCAGTACAAAAGTCTTAACACAGTCGAATACCCTTACACAAACTCATACGGCTCGTTTCCGCTTGACAAGTAACAGCGTTTGTGGACTTTTCCATTTCAATTCAGTAACATCTGAACGTTCCACCGCGGCGGCGTGCTGAGCTCGGTTGAGTAGTACTTAAGACCTCGGAACGGGCAAGTTAAAAGGCACCATATTCGCCCACGCGAGCGGGCCGCGTGGCCCCGGCGGCGCGGGGCCTGAGGGAGCCTCGCACCTAAACGTTCAATTAAGCCCTGCCATTATTGCGAAGGCTCCTTCAAATCGCAATCATACTTTGAACGTTTATGTAACTTCATTAATAATGAAATTACGCATTGTGTGTACGGTGGGTTTGTCGCTTCCGTAGATAATAATGCTTTCTGTTGTGTAGGGTCGGTTTAAAGTTTTCGCTTCACAGCTTTTTCGTCAGAGATAGCTTGTGTACCGATGTGCGTTTTACTATTATATTATTTACTGTAATAGATTACTGTGTCAGGAGATGAACGGAGCAGTCTAGAAAAAGCATCATCGCCATTTAGAATAATAGATTAACTTTTTACTGACACGCTTGCGATGTAAAATTGGCCAAACATTTTTATGAAGCCATTTCACGAGCGAGTCGATTCCCAGCGCTCTTCGATGCCGGACGGGCAGTAAACGTTAACACGCGGTTCGGTGCAGATGTCACCGCGGACCTTTCTTTGCTCGCCATCTACTTATACCACCTTATTCGTAAATATTGTTTATTTTCATCGTTATAACGACTATTTAAGTATTGGATCAGAAAAAGTTTTTCTGTATTTCATAAGTAAAAAGTTACAGTAAATCTCTTTAGTTTAGAGGAATCTAACGTAGAAATTGAATGTATTTTGAAGTTCTATTACAAAAAAGAAAAAAATGCGACACAAGTTGCGAAAAATTTATGATATTTATGGACCTCATCCCGTATCAGTATGAGTACCACAAAACTGGTTCAAGCTTGGTCTGGTCAACCTATTACGGAAAAATCGATGCCATTTTGGAAAAGTAAAGCAAGATCTGCATATTAGTTCTTACAACATAGCTGAAAGCGGGTGATTGACTAAAAACAGTTATGACCCATGTGAAAAAGCTGGACACATAAAAAAGCTTGATGCTTGGGTCACACGAGCTCGCTGGAAGAGATGTAATGAGTTGTGTACTCATTTCCGATTCTCTATTGAAACGTAATAAAACCGAATCGTTTTTGGAGACATTGATTGCTACTGATGGAAGCTGGATTACCTACGACAAGAACGTGCGAAAATGATCATGGTCAAAAGGCAAGCAAGCTCCATAGACTATAGCGAAACCCGGATCAACTTGCAATAAGTGGATGCTATGTGTATGGTGTGATTGGAAGGGAATTATTCGTTATAAGTTTTACCGCCGAGCAAAACCATCGATTCGGGTCTCTACTATCACCAGCTGATGAGACTTAAGCAAGAAGTACAAAATGGCCGGAATTGATCAACAGTAGGGTGTGGTTTTTCACCATGACAACGCCAGATTACACACATATTTAGCCACTCAGTAAATATTGAGAGAGTTTGGTTGGCAAATGTTAATGCATCCACCATATAGCCCGGAACTTGTACCTCCTATCTTAACCTGTTTGAATTTCTTCAGAATTCCGTATGTAGTGTTAGGTTAACATCAAGACAGGACTATCAAAACTACTTGTCGCAGTTTTTTGATCAGAATTCCCAAAATTTCTACAGCAATGATTATGTCACTATCTACAAAAAGGCAACAAGTTGTTAAACAAACTGACGTATAGTCTATGCGTCGATTAGTACTCTCGCTTCGTCGCACGAGGCTCTAGTTTCGTCGATGGTGATCCATACCTCTGAGCTTCGTCTGTCTGTGATCATGTTCCGATCGGTGTATCAATAAAATAACTCATCTTCATGTCGCAGAAGACAACAGGACGCGGTATTCTACACGTCGGGGAAAGTTAGTTCATTAAAATCTTCAAAGACATTGTAAAGTTTTCATTGTAAGGTTGGCTTAACGCTCTCTTCCCGGCGAGCTCGGCGACGGCAACTTACGCGAGCATGTGTAACGACGTCCGTCTCATAGAGGGTTGTGTACTTGTTTTGGACGCGATTAGTTGCCACTTCGATTCCTGCGTCTGCAGCGTGATTCTCATTTAATTTCGTTAGTATGCCAGGTGTGACCTTGAAAGCCGCGTTCTCTGGTTGCAATGACGTGACTGCTCATGCGGCATAATTAAATCTAATTGAAAACTCGTATGTACGTAAGTGTAAGAAAATACTTTATGAAAACTTTTTTATATTTACGTAAAATATTTTATTTTCGAGCATTAGAACTGTAAAATAAGAATTTTGGAAATGGAAAAGAATTCAACCTAAGGTTCTTGTTGCACGAATGCAGTGTCGAATAAATTAATAGGTACAGTATAGGAAATGATACTTATATCGAAAACATTCAAGTGGTACATGTATCAGGGTTTTGTTATCAATAATTGTAATTTTAGGGTTCGAATCAAAATGCAAGAACGGAACCCTTATAGTTTCGTCATATCCGTCCATCCGTCCGTATGTCACAGGCATTTTACTCAAAACTACGAGATGTATATTGATGAAATTCGAGTATATGTGTCTTGTATAAGCTGCTACGTAATTAAATAACAAAAAAAAATGTTTATAGGGTAATTACATACACACGAGTTGAAAAATTTTTTCAACAAATATCGACGTGCCACATATTTTGGCAGTTCTTTTAAAACAATGTTTATTAAACAATATTTTAACTAATTCAATATTTTCGGAAATAATCGTCTGAAATTAGTCACCCCTCACAGCCTATTGTCTTTAAGCTGTGAATCCAAAAATATGAAAAAAATTATAAAGGTAATGCTTAATAAATACTTTCAACGAAAATTATTTTAATTATTATCGATATACCGTTTTTGAGTTATTGTCGAAAATCTGCGCTTTTCCACAAAAGGACGAAGCGTCATAAAGATATGCTCTTTTGCTCGTGCACTTTAGTTTACACTAGTTTAAGAGTAGTAGTCGAAATACCTACATGTATCTCTAGTTATAGGCGACTACAATCCTTTTATCTATTCTGCGCGGGAAATATGGGAAAAACGGTAACAACGTAGTATTTTCATCTGTAGTGCATTTCTTTGTAGTAACGGCTTCGGAAACCAACAGCGAGCACAGTCCGACATGCTCTTGGCTGGTTTTCGTTGTATTTTAATAAATTTATAAATGAAGACGGAATACAAAAGCCTATGATCGCAATCCCCAACCGATGTTAATGTGTCATCATCCAGTTATACTATGACAGATGTATTTACTTTTTTAAAATTTAACCTGATAAATATAAAATACAATACCATATGAAATATTTTCTCGTATAATTGTAAAAATATCATGAAAGTGATAACATAGCGATTTATTGTCTATACAAACAAATAGATTCTGAACACAAACGCCATAGCAATTCAAACCTACACTCTCAGCTCGAAAATTAAAACCATGGTATCTAATTTTTCCCTCTTCATGTAGATTTTACATAATATTATGTATCACTAAAACAACTAATACATTAAATTAAACGGTTATTCCCTGTTTTCAGAGCATATTTCTGTACAATTTATATTCGTTACCGTAATCTGCCGTACAGAAGTAAAAGTTTGAAGCTAAGTTCTTGTCACCTATAAAAGGCTTTGTGTTGACTGTATATGAAACTTACAAGTTTTGGAGAGTTTCATTTGATTGGACACAACTACAATGGATTAAACTTTAAAGATTTGGAAAGTTTCATTTGGTTTGATATAATGATAATAAATTCAATTTTGAGGCAACATTTACAATAAATGTATGTTACCGTGACTAGCTTTGCTTTGATTGAACTTTGAAACCTGTCAACACTATTTAATATGGTATACTAGGAAACGTGGTTATTTACTATAAAGAGATAAAGGATGGATACTAGTTTTTTCAGGCAGATGGAGCCATGAGAGATGGCTAGTTTTATTTTTAAACCCGCATGAAACATAGGTATAAGAGTTTGATCTTAATCAACAAAACAGTTTTAGTATGTTGTGTATCATTGTTAAAAATACAGTTTCATTCTTTTGAGCGCGCGTGCGTGCGTGCATGCGTGTGTGTGTGTGTATGTGTAGTGTCAACACACTTGATTAATTCAGGTTAAGAAATTACAATGTTTTCATTGCTGTGTAACTATTTTATTGTATGAATATTGCACTGTTATCGCTTGTTTCTGTATGCGAGGATAGCAAGCGATTCGGTCCTCAGTCATTTACTTATCAAATAATGGGGATAGAATTCTACAATGCAAAATTGTTAGAAATTATGGATTAGAAATTATTAGCTAAGCTATCCTTTGTTTCTTTATTTTACCATTATATTGTATGTAGTTACATTTAAATATCCGACAATCATTTAATTAATATAAATCAACATTAAGTTATCCAATAAATTAACGTTGGTGTGTTGTCCGTGCACAGCCGCGGCACTCGGCGAAGCTGTTGAACGTCCTCCGCCAGATGCCGCACCGGAACGGCCTGACGTCTTTCAGCTCGGCCGCAAGGCTCCGTAAGTGCTATTCTGTACATTATTAACGTTGATTACCGTATGGCTTGTGTCGTATACCCCGCTATCAAACTAATTTAATATAACGTTCAACGTACCATACTATTACACTATTAAGATTAACTGTATCTGATACCAAATTAAATTTTCAATTCAGTCCAATCATTCGAGGAATGAAATCGATGTTATTAATGCTCGTGATGGTTTTGTTGACACTGCCAATGTTTTCGATTTTATGTATATTTTCTTTGAAATGCATCTCTCAGCATTACACCGTAATAAAAAGTAATTTGAAAAGTTAATGTTTAGTAAAGTTATAATGACGTGGATCAAGAAATTTCACCTCTAACGTATTTTTCACCCTTTGAATTGAGATGACGTGAAGATATACATAAATTGATTACTATTTCCGAGAGGAGGGGCGGAGATCATCGTTTGGTACGATATTTACTCACTTTTATTGTTGCATTAATATAATAACTATAATTTTATGGAAATCTGCCGGTTTTAAGGTGCTTATAATTAGATTCTTCTTTAATATGCTAACCTATATGTGATTACATTTTTTAAAGCAATTTTGCAAAAGTACATTTTTATCACCCATATAATTTCTATAGATTCTTTTTGTAACGGTATTTAATTTTTTTTTCAACGATCAGACCCCCTCAACATATCCTTTTCCACTATAGACAGCACAGCTTCTTTCAGACCACATCGTTCCCTCACTTTATTATTTCAACATTTGTCTTCAATGCCAATACATATAGACTGCACAGTGTTTGTATCTCTATTGAGGTGATTCAAATTATATGTTTCTTCTGCCATATCCGTTGTCATTAATTAAATTGAAGAACGATTTTATTGTTCTGTACAGTTTGTTAGTTGTCCTTATTGCGACAATTTTATGGGTGATAATAACAACTTCTTAAGTAGACAACTGAGATGTAAATATTTTTTCACCATTTTCTTGTACTGTTTTACTTTACCATCCTTGTGTAGTATGTGTGCTTATTTCTTAAAGGATTATAATATGAATAATGATGTCAGAGAATGGTATGGTTTGAGAATTAATGTAGTGACTATATGAGAACAACGTACACCAACAACATTTCAAAGCAACATTTCAAGAGTTATGAATAACATATATATAAAGAGATTTTTGAATTCGAATTTGAAATTTATAAATTGTTTTGCCATCTGGAAGAGACGAATGAAAGTAGAAGAAAGAAATCTATAGAGCGAATGTGTGCCGATGGAATGGTCAGCAAAAGGTGCACTAGAAAATCGTAGGTGAACCAAATTGGTAGTACATTAAAGAAAGAAGAAATTCGGAGGACCTCGAACTCAACGGATTTACAAGGACGTCAGTTACGCAAGAGAGGTACCCGTTGGGGGGTGCACATCGGTACACACGAGGCTGATCGTGAAGATGTGTAGTCACCGCTACCCGTGACATATAGAAAATAGACGTGAGTTTGTAACTAAAAAATATATTTTGATTCTTTCAGACGTGATGGTCTTGGTTATACGTATCTAATAATCACGATTTTAATACTGTTGTTTTGATGTAATGGTCTATGTATGTGTCTCGTGAGTTGTTATACAAATTCTAAGACCTTTGTACTATATTGCAGTGCGTTTAAGGGGGCATCCGTTAATTAAGTGAGCAGCTCAAAATGGAGGGTGAAGCAGCAGTCCCTTAAAATCTCATCAAGTCTCATTTAAACTGAGGGAGGATATAATTGTAAATCTCACGTCAACTTTTCAAGAATAGACATTACCATATGGATAATAAAAAAGATATATATTTTTTTAATTAACTAGAATAGAGTAATATTTATTACTGTGTATGGAACCTAAATTTTACTAAATTTAAACATTTATTTGTATTTTTCTTCTGCTTTGTAAAAATTATTTAGTACTTTGACAACTATAGCGTAAATCTCACGTGAGGGGATGAGTATCAAGTCCCAGTGGTTCAGGCAACTTTTTCGATCGACTGCCATAAGCAATTCTCTTTGAATATCTTTAAGTAGGGACATAAGCGAGAGCTTTGTCCTGTAGCTCGAACAGCCCTTATGAAAGTGTGACTGACTTGTAACTGTACCTCCGCCTCGCCGTAGCTCCTTTCGTAGCTGACGATATCGTGGTATATCATATACAAATTGCAATCTAAATCCACTAGTTTTCTTTGTTTTAATGCACTTTATAACTTTTTCAAATTTTACCGCACCCTTGTGCTTTTATCATCACGATATTGTGACTTAGTGATAGAAAATTCTTTCGAAATGCTTGATTTGATCTTTCTTTTATTGATTGCCTTTACTACATTTGTTCTTGATATTGTTTTTAAATTGTTCTGTTTATTTGTTGACTAAATTTCGTCGATCACGAAATTACCTCATAATACTGAACGAAACACACTTGCCGAATCAATTTTTATGAGCGACTACTTTTTTTATATTTCTACAAACATCTCTATTACTCGGTTAATAAGTAACCTTAAAATTAGTTTTTTTCTCTACAAAATGCCCTTTTTTAAAAGAAAATTAATTTCTATTGTTCAAAGCCTGTGTATTCTTCCCGAGGGAGCTTTCGGCCGTGGCGCTTTTCCCCGAGCCTCTTCTTTAGAACCCATTACTTACTGCACTCGGCAGAAGATTGAAAATTTATTAATAGGATAAAAAATTCTTAATAGCGCCCTTTTGAAAGATTGCCTTTATTACTGAAGCGGTGAAATGAAATTCCTTTTTTGCGCGGCCATGACAAATACGGGCGCGCGGAAGCGGCCGGGCGCGCGCGGCCGCCGGCGCGCCGAATGCCGCGCAGCTGCGTGGGGCACTTTGAAATATGGACACTGTTTATGAATTAAGCAGCGCCTAACAGCCGGCCGTTTCTCTTCATTTCGCGTGGAACAGCATGGAAATCGGAGAAACGGTTCACGTAGCCGCGCTCCACGTTCGCCGGCGCAGCGCATATCGAAGACGTGTCGGGGCTTTTACATCGACGTGCGGCTCGAGTTCATAGCCTTATTTGAGAAGCTCAAAATCCCACTTACGTGTGAATTCCGCGCGACATAATATCCGAGTTCGGCCCGAGTTCGTTTGCTCGCTCGCTGCGAGAGGTCGTGTCGGGGCCGGCGTTACAGTTTGAATTCGTGAGTTATGAGCGCCGCTAACAAAGACATCGCCGCTTGCGAAACATTAATCACTTAGCGAATTCCTCTTGAATTATTCCGACAATGATATTCGGCGAATGGAACAAATATTGTAAGCCTTTTCAAGAGTTATGCCGCCGATTGTCCCGTAATTTTGTTTCATCGAACTGGTCGCTTAATCGTGTAAATTAATAAGAAAACTGTATGTGGACTTCTGAACGCGCACCACGTCTGTACTATACGCACTATGTACGTGTTTGTCGTTCTTGAAAACTTTAAAATAGTTCGTAGTACCCTTACTCTGTACGTGTATGTTGGGAATGAAAGCAGTAAACGTAGAGAATCCTCTACGCTCGTAAAGAAATATAATGTCAAACAAAGAAATATTACAAGTAGGGGGTATCGAGCTACTGCCGTCAGTCTTCGTGAAAACATGAAATTTTAATTTGCAATTCCCTCCTTCAATTTCTACGGCATACGACGACACCCCTCTTAGTAGTGCGTTGAAATTTTTCCCTGTTGGGTCTAGATTCACGCTGTTCTGTCGCTTTTGGGGTGTCATTTCTTCAATCAACGATTTATTTAATGTTAATTTCCAAAATTTCGTGTTCTTATAGAATACTTAGATCAGTTAAATAGACATCTGTTCGTTCCGATGCTACAAGAGAAATCAAATTTGAGCGCTACATATTTTATAGGATATTTAGTCCGTCTTTGTTCACTGAATTACGTCATCGCTTCACTGGTCACGGATGCATAGCAGCCCGTACGTCATTTCGAGGAGTCGCCGAAACGAATATTGCGGTGCTGATTTCACCTTTTCGCTGATGATCAATCACAGTTTTGAGGAATCGCCCTGTCATCGTACACAATTTTTACATCACTCAGAATTCCGGCGTGTTCCTCATTTCTGAAAAAGAAGACGTTTATGTATCCACCTCAAAAGTAACGAAAACATTACTTATTTTTATGATTTCAAAAAAATGAAATCATAAAACTTTTACGTCATGAGGAGTATGTGTTACATTATGAAGTAAGATATTAACAAAGAAAATCATCCTTCGTGTAACAACACCACACACGCTATTCGACACTCTGTTGCGACACGCCCGACGCGGCGCACCTGACAAAAGTGACGCCGACGCACATGAATAAGGAGAGACGACGAGAGATGTGGGATCTCGGCGCCCACCTGAATAATAATAAATTCGCACCACGAGAGGGACGTCTAAATCGATACATAATACATTTTGCGCATTGTGTTCTATCTTTTTATAAGTTTAATATGAATGACTTACAATATATGAATCTTTCCTATCGGTCGTCATACTGACCTGACGTTAGCGACTTGTGCTATCGGCGAAACGACAACTTAAACATATATATGTTTCAACTTAAACATATATATGTTTAAGTTGTCGTTATAAATATAAACACACACCCACACACATATATATATATATACAAATGAATCACTTTTTCTTAATAAACTATAAGAAAATAATTTTGACACTTAATTTCATTAACGAATTTATCGTAGCTCAGTAGCTATAATTTTAGTTCTATAGACTACAATTTTGGAACTTCAGATGGACATAGTATGGGTAATTAGGGGAAAAGTTTTTTTCATTTCATAAGTAAAATTTGCAGTAAAATCTCTTTGCTTGTGCTGGTTGCATCTGACTAGTTTTGGTACCATTAAATAGATGACACTTTAAAGAAAGAAAAATAAAAATTAAACACGATGTCACGCCGTTTTTCCATTATTTTTCTGTTCATCAAAATGAGTGAATCTAACGTAAAAATTCGATACATTTTGAAGTTTCATTTCAAAAAAAGGAAAATGCTTCACAAGCCAAAAAAAAATGTGACGTTTATGGACGTAAAACAGTGTCAGTTAAAGTAGCAGAAAACTGGCTCAAGCGTTTTCAGTTCGGTAATTTTGATGTCAATGATCCACCTCGCTCTGGTCGATCTGTTACGAATAAAGTCGATACCATTTTGTAAAACTAGAGAAGGATCGACGTATTAATTCTTACGACATAGCTCAAGAGCTGGGAATTGACCACAAAAGGATTTTCATCCATTTGAAAAAGTTGATTGTACAAAAGCTCGATACTTGGATCCCACACGGGCTCACTGAAAAGAAATATAATTAATCGTGTACTCATTTGCGATTTTCTATTGAAACGTAATCAAACCGAACTGTTTTTGAAAAAATGATAACTGGTGATAAAATGGATTACCTAAAATGGATTAAATGGACAAGAACGTGCGAAAATGTTAAAGTCAAAGGGCAAGCAAGCTCCACAAACTGATGAAATTTTTTATTTTATTTTATCTGAAAGTACACAAAACATATTACAACCGTTATGAAATTGTATTGAAAAATATGATTAATATACAAATTGATCCAGACCGTAATCCTTAAATATGTGTGCATAGCATGCTTAAAACGGTATATATACATAAGAAAATAAACTAAATAAAAAAGCGAAAACAAGAATTTACAAAGAAAGTTGAAAATAACATAAAACACATACAATTCATATTATCGAAACAAGACATCGTATATATTGCGTTTGAAAACAGTAGATCTGCAATCAAACACATCGACATCACCCGCACCAGCTTCGCCGCTGTCGTTGCTGAACAGGGCGTTCTGGTTATAGGATTATAAAATAAAATAAAATAAAATGCTCTGAATGTTCGAAATTTATGAAGAGTACTAAAATTAAGCAATAATAATGTAGCGGAGGCGAGTATCGAGGTGTACGGTTTGTGTCCACAAATTAGATCTATTTGCTTACGATGTGTTTGCAGTGGCTGTACTCTAAACGTAGAGCATATTTGACAATATGAAGGAGCGGCCAAGATTCTGACGAAAAGACTTTGATACACTTTCTTTGTACATTTTCAATTTGCTTAATATGAGTATCGTAATGAGATCATATCGAACTAGCATAATCAAAGATATTTCTAATAAAGCTATAATAAACATATACTAGGGTGGTCGGTAAAAATTATTTTTTTTCCGGCGCCCTAAAAAATCCTTCCTTTTGACGAAAAATTACGGGGAATTTTTTTTTTTAGTTTTAAACAATAAGAACACGTGCCGCCAGCCAATCTAAGATCACTTTTTGATAAAATTATAGTTATTTTAAAAATTCGTCACATTATTTAAATTTAGGCAAAAATCATGAAAAAAGGCTTAGGAAATTAATTCTCCACAAAAGGTTTCTTTCGATTTTTATGAAGTTTTCATCCATCAAAATAATCTTATTAATAAACCAATAAACTCTATTCAGTTATTACTATTAGCACTAAAACTTTATTTCTCCTGAAGTATGACCAATTCTCTTGAACTATTATTAACTTTAGATATTTTCTTGATGTTTTGTGGAATTTAATTTCCGACAAGCCTACTTTCATGATTTTTGTTTAAATATAAATAATGTGACAAATTTTAAATAAACTGTAGTTTTATCGAAAAGTAAAATAAATTGGCTGGCGGCACGTGTTTTTATAAAAATCCCCGTAGTTTTCATCAAAGGAAGGATTTTTAGGGCGCTGGAAATCATTAACTTTACCGACTTCCCTAATATATACTTAAAACCTGTAGTACTATTGAATTCGTAGACTTAGCGACGAATTCAAGCAATATTAGCTTTTGACGAAGTAATCATAATGTGTGGTCGGATGGTAAGCTTATCATCAAAAAGAATACCAAGATCCTTAACTACAAATTTACCTTGTATATAGTACAGAATCTGAAAGTTTGTATTCGTAAATTATTTTGTTGGTTTTGTGCGTAAAAAAAAAAATCACAAAGCACTTACTAATATTATAGACCATTTTATTTGTTAAGCGCCACGCATATGGCACGTCCAAATATTTGTGAAGAACAGCACAATCATTTATGTTCCGACTAAGAACGAATATTTTTAGATCATTAGCGTATAGGAAAGACATACATGTATAGAAAAGTGTATGGCAAGTGAGCCACGAGGTTATTATTACATTTAATATAGAGTAGAGGGTCCAAGTGTGAGTCTTGAAGAACTTCAGAAGTTACAAGTATTGGAGCTGTAGTATAATCCTTAATAACAACTAATTGGCTCCTATTTTTGAGATAAGAACAAATCCATCTATATAGATTACCATGAATGCCATAAAATAGCAGTTTATTGCACAAGATTGAATGATTAACTTTATCGAACGCTTTAGAAAACCCCATGTATACCGTGTCAATTTGTGCGGATATAGCAAATTCATTGCAAAGAAAACTTTTGTACTCAAGCAGGTTAGTTAAAGTGGATCGATTCTTTACGAAACCATGTTGTTTCGAAGACAATATTTTTTTTTGAATTGATTATAGAAATGAAGGTTTCAAATGACTTAGTAAAAATGACAATACGCGTATAGGGCAATAATTTTTGCATTTAGATTTGTCACCAGATTTGTGAATGGGGACACCACGCGCTGTCTTCCAATATGAAGAAAAGGTTCCAGACGATAGCGCTTTATTAAATAGTAGGGATAGTGGTACACATAACACCTCTGCACAACTCTGTACAAAGAAAGTTGGGATACTGTCAGGTCTAAGACCTTTATTCTTATCAGTTTAATTTTCTTTAAAACTTCTTGTCTAGAAACAATAATGTTTACCAATGCCACTAATGGTGTTGCTGTCTAGATAGCTATCAAGCTCATTAATAGTGTCTTTGTGATAGACCGATCCAAAGTAGTCAGAAAATAGCTCACAGACACGATGATCATTTGTAATGTTCTGTCACCATAAGTCATTGTGTTTAGTATGGAGACGTGACCCTTCCTACCATTAATAAGTTTCCAAAATGGATTTCATATTAACATCGACAGAATCTCAATTTGATTTTTCACATTAAAGTTTTATAACAGAATTTAATGATAGACATACATCGAGCACAAAGTAATGAAAAATATCATAATCTCTGGGATCGCCAAACATTTTGTACCTCCTGTGATATTTCTGTTTTTCCTTCAAACGTACATCTTTGCCACTCGGCAAATATTGAGAGAGTTTGGTTAGGAAATGTTAATGCATCCATCATATAACCAGAAACTTGTATCCTCCTATCTTAACCTGTTTGAATTTCTTCAGAATTCCGTATGTAGTGTTAGGTTAACATCAAGACAGGACTATCAAAACTACTTGTCGCAGTTTTTTGATCAGAATTCCCCAAATTTATACAACAATGATTATGTCACTACCTACAAAAAGGCGACAAGTCGTTAAACAAACTGACGTATAGTCTATGCGTCGATTAGTACTTTCGCTTCGTCGCACGAGGCTCTAGTTTCGTCGATGGTGATCCATGCCTCTGAGCTTCGTCTGTCTGTGATCATGTTCCGATCGGTGTATCAATAAAATAACTCATCTTCATGTCGCAGAAGACAACAGGACGCGGTATTCTACACGTCGGAAAGTTAGTTCATTAAAATCTTCAAAACATTGTATGGTCGGACATATTCACAGATGGTGCTGTATATATGTCCGAAGGTATTATTATTATTATTTATCGTATATTCAATGAGGGCAAAATTTACCGTAGACGAATTCGAAGCTAAAAAGAAAAAAAGAAAATATAAACAAAAACAAGCTTTAACGAAGCTTATTTTTTTAGTTGTATAATTTTTATTCACAACCTTTCCTTCATTTACATCGCGGCCCTGTGTCGAGAGTATCGTTTTAAACCAAAGGTCGAACAAACCCGTCGTCGTTAAAAAAGAAAATTGTATCGTCGCCGTTATTGCGAATTGCGAACCGGAGCCGCAGCTCCGGCCGATGGCCGGTGGGGTCGTTTGGCTCGCGTTCAATATTTGATTCAGGAACGGCCCATCCGATACCCACCTATCCGTTCCCGCCTGTCCACATACCTATCGCGTGTACCCGTTTCCCCGTTCAATTGGACCGCAACTGTTTGCGTTACGTCGCCTGTATAGAACGATCTATCCTCTGTTTTTACCCGGCCACGGAGGATTATGATTTCAGCTGATTATGTCGTTACTGCGTTGAATCGTGTACAATTGATATTGACTTTTTGGTTTTTGCATCTGCCAATATTCAGACGCATAAATTTTTGATAGCAAAGATTTTATTATTTTAAAGCTTTAATTGATACATTATGTTTCCACAAGCATTTTATTTTTCAAATTTTATTTATTTGTTATTCAAATGGATAACACTGTTTACCCGACAACTAGGGTTATGAGGATTTGAGTAGGCTATGTATGTATGTCTGGTCCCGTGTTGCTTCTAAGCTACTTATCAAAATTTGATAAATGGCGTGGCGTTAGATACGTTTTGATTGTGCGTAGGTTATAATCTATTTGATGTTATAATATGGCATCCTTCACATCATAAAAAGTTTTGAATTAGAAAAAAAATTTGAAATATGCTGCGTTGGGTATCAAATAAAAGGACTTAGCACGTTTCAGATATATACATATACATTACATATCTATACCTTACGATCTGCTCTGTTGTTTCCTGCTTTGTTTACATTAACTTGATAAATCACGTCTGAAATGTTAGTCTCTTTATCTTCTTTAAAAAGTAGTGTGTATGATCTGCGAAGATTACTAATTTAGAATTATGCATATGGTATATCTTTAATCTACGCTAGAAAAAAGGATTGGGCCTATAATGTCTTGAGTGACATTAATAGATTTTGTATCATTAACATTAATTATTTGTTTTCTATTTTAAGGTAAGATGCCAATAAGTTCAGTGCTTTCCCGACGACGCCATACTATAAGTAAAATAAAACTAAAATTTCTACAATAAAAGTTCGTAACCGTAGTCCAAGAAAATTTACAGTGAAACGCAATTTTGAGACAAATTTCAGAACTTTTCATAAAGTTATCTCGAAGTAACTAAAAACAATATTGACCGAATCACTTTTTTCCAACCAAACAACGAGAGGTAAGAAAAAAAAATATTTTATTAAGATTATACAATAGTGGTAAGAGTTCAAAAAATCTTATTTAAATGTTATTAAGAACTAAATTTTACATCAAATTAATCTCTCGAATTTTATTACTATCATAAAAATTACTAGGGTTATATGACTGTTAGAATTTAAACTCACAATATCATAAATTACAATCGTATAGAATTTTTCAAATGCTTTTAACAATGTTGTAACCATTTAAAATTATTAATAATGCGATTTCAACGATTTTAATTCGGTGAAATCATATATTTTTCTTATTATTTTCTTCACCCTTTTATTAATCCATCTGTTACTTAAATTGAAAATTAAATGTTTTAGAAGGTAATTTTTCAAAAGTTTTGATTATGCCCACTTGTTCAAATTTAAAACTTACATTATACTCTTAAAAAAATGTTTTCAATGACATGTAGGCGAGACCAGTGCTAACGTTGGGATGCCGAGTCACTTAGATGGCAATATATTTTATATGAAAATAAATAAAAACTGTCATTTTTGCGACTATAAATTACCGGATTTAACCAAAATGCAAATTTTTGAATGTATTAAAGAAATGCAATTAAAATTTTGAAGTCATAAATTTTATACATGTGAAGGTTTGGGACAATTGAATCACTTTATTTTATAAAATCAGACTATTGTATTGATAATTTATGTAACGTAATCTTAAGTCGAAATTTATGCTGTAAAATATACAGTGTGCGCTTAAAACACAGTATTTCTCTGCTTATAGCCCTCGATGTTAGGAATTATGGACGTTGTGAATTATTTAACAATTAACGCTTGTTTGAGTTTCTTATTTGAATCACTTCATTCGTCGGTACTTTCTTACAAAATCGGTATGTGTTTGTTTTCTAATACTTCAACGCTTTATTGTTCTTGATATTATATGCTAATATTTGATCTATTACCTATATACCTAAACATGTAGAGACTATATTCTATGCCGGTCTAGTACGTTTTGAAAACTTGCAACGACCTATGCATTAACGCCAAGTCTTACAATAGAAATACGTTCAACTTATATAATTTTAGTCAAATGTAATGTACTTAGCACAAATCAAATGTATTTAGCACTTTTAAAACAATTCTCAAAAACTAAACACTATTTCTTCCGCAGTAAATAAACCAGAGAAAAGCTATAAACTGAAATCGGCCGCGCTGAAAACATTTTAGGATCATTTCGTTTCCGATTTTTTTTTAATATTCAATCTCCCGAAAATCATTAGCTAAATCACCCTAGTGCTCACGCCCGCCGCGTACACAGGCTAACGGGCATTATCCTAAATGCGTTTTAATGCGCGGATTATACCGATCATCGTGGATGGAACGGTCCAATCGCTATCAGGCGGCGCGCCGTTATTGGAGCGTCGTTAAATAACGGCCGCGGCTATTTGCCGCGCGCGCGCGCCGCCGATTGTGTCGATTATTATAATCGATCCGGTTTTATTGAGTATTCGCTCAATAGGTTGCCATTATAACCTGGACGTTCTCATTTAGTGTTATTCCACTGAACATATTATATCGTTCTCTTTCGTTATATATAGGTATACGTAATCCATAATTTGATTAGAATTTATCCAATCCATGTAAATTCGAAGTTAAAGAAACCCAAAGCGAATAATGTTTCTCCGTTTTATATTTAACCAATATTTTCGCTGGGGTTACAGCCAAACACTGTTTGCAAATTTTGTATTTTGATATAGGTATATAGGGTTTTCATGTTTAAGAAAGATAAACATACTCACAATCGTATTGCTTTTTTGTAATAATGGAGACTCATGAAAAACAGTGAACGAGTCTGAATACCCACTATTTATGTTTTGAATGTAAAAAGTAACTTTACTCCCCCATACAAACTTCTAGTCTTAATTTTTTAGAAGTTGACTTTTTGAAAACCTCGATATATGTTGTACGCGCCCGGACAGCCTGAGGTGTAGTCAGTTCGGGGCTCACCTGAATTTCCCTGATGTTCGTTTGTGTCCTGATGCATGAGCCGCGATTGTCTAGTGGCACTGGTTTTTTATTGTTCTCGCTTTTGCAAATTGTATTTTTTATATGTAAAAGTACATTGATTCCGCATAGGGCCCGAGTTTTGTGTTCTTTCACTCGCCGCGTGAGCAATCACTTCCAATGATAAACAACAAGTGACCTCTGCTTGCCACATTTTCGGCCCGCTCCGCGTCCGTCAGTTGTTTAGAAACATACCCAAATTACTTGACCCGTTCACGGGGGTCTTCAAAATACACGCTTGGTCACAAGTCGGGGGCGAGGCTTAAGGCTTCATCACGTAGTCAGAGAATTCTCGCGCTTTTTTAGAGATATATTCAAATTATGATACGCAGCGTTCAACACTTTTTTAAACTCACAAATGGCAACACTAATGCAAATATGCCAGGACGCCAGCTAATTTAAAACTGATAGTTTTTGTACTCATTCAGAAATGGTGCGCTTATATATAGTATTCTATTTGTAGTAAAATGCAAGTACCTGTTGTGTTTTTTTTCTTGATTATATTTACTTTCTGTTAGAAAAAAAAATATTTAAAATAATATTTATGAATTACTACGTGAAAACTGTAGGGGGGTTAGGTTAGGTTAGTATATATGCTGAGACCCCCTGTCTTAGCATATACTACGGTTGGTCACCGTTGGGGGCGGGTAACAAAATTGTAAAATATGGGTCACGTAATTTGGGTATGTTCTCTTATGGTCGAGGGAAGACAAACTACAATTTTAACAAAAGCAAAATGGCATAAACATATGTAGTTTTTAATTTCTATATAGAGAGCGGAGAGTTAATTTCCGTATCTGTATAAATGATAGATCACAATTACATACAATTTTAGATTTGTTTGATCCTTTTCTGAAACGTTGCGTTTGATGGACATAAATCGCCTGAGCTCCTGATAAATTTCAGTATGTATAAGATATTTAGTCAAACGAAGCACTGGTATTGTTTCATATTATCAAATGCAATTTCATTCGATCCACTTAGTGCGATGTTCGAGATATTGTTTTATTATTGTAATTATCATGGATAACTAAAAACCGCTTTGTAGAATGCAACTATCCAGACTTTTCATAAATTATTATACGAATTACTTATCTATAGAAAAGGATTTTATTTTGATTATAAAACATAGAAAACCGCCCAATAATTTTAGGTATATAATACAAAAGGTTATTTTCTTTCATAGAAACTTTGTCCTGACAATAATGAATACGATAAAAAAAAATATCCAATTCGGTAAAGGCGTTCTTAAATTATGGCGTAACCAAGGGAAATAGTGATTTTTTTTTATATGTGTATGTAGATAAGCGTGATAAAATATTTCGCCAAGTGCAGCGGTAGATGAAGTATGTATCTTTACTCCCGTCACATCCCGTACAAAAACGACCAACGCGATATCTACGTATTACTGAGCGTGGCTCGGGACTGCACTCCGTGACCGACGGTAGACGCCCATTGTTTATTTAGTTTCGACCTTTATGTTAAGAAATGTAATATAAGTTTCTTTAGTTTGATTACTATAGCCTTTGGTTCCCTGCCTGTCTGACCTTTCGTTTTTCAAAGCCTCTTTAACGCAAGCAAATAAGCGACGACGTTGCGATGTTTCCTGACATACTTATACCAGCCCACGCAAAATATTTTGTGAAAAATGTTTCTTACCAAAAAGATTCAGGCAACATATTATCGGGAATCAGAGCATGCAGGTCGGTCTAACGCCATCTTACAGTACTGTCCATAAGTAAATAACGACATCGTATCGTAATGGGCACTGTATCGAGACACGCGTTTTCATTGTTATCTTTAAATTTTAATTTCTTTTTTTGTCATCATCGTAATATATTTTTATATAGACATATTATTACAATGAGCTTGAGATACAAATACAGACTGCATCGCTTTTTGAGACAGAAATGAGAAGATTATATCGGGAAATGCAGTACGTTTTGGACAAGTTTTGTATGAAACTTCAGTATAGTTATCAACATTATCAAAATAAGCCACAATATGTATTTATTGGAAATTGAAAAATAATGCACAAATGAACTGCTAAATAAAAGTTAAACTATCCGAGATATTTTCAAAAAGTCATAAATGTCAGGAGACTTTGCTTATGCGGGAACGGTTCTATATTCGCAAAATCACAACTACGACTACATTTTGATCAGTTCCACAAAATTTTACCCTGTGCCATAACGGATCAAATCAAATTCAATCCATAATTGTTATTTATTATAATTGTCACAGTAATAATAGAGATTATTGTATTATTTCGTTACTCCGATATAAAACAGATGTCCACAGCAAACATTGTCGTCGTTATTATATTATTATTTCAAGTTGATGTGTGTCATGGATGAAATCATAATACCTGATTGTTTGTAAAATCGAAATTCGCGCCCGACAAATTAAATTGCCCAAGTGTATACTTATAACTTAAGAAGCTGTGATCTGATTTATATGATCATTTTTTAATATGAAAGTACGTTATTTTAGTATATTTTAGTTTTAGTACACACTAGCTATGCCCGCAGTTTCGCTCAGGTGAATATAGTATTTCTTACTTATTTCGACCTGGGACTCCACACCTAGCACATTGAAAATTAATTTAATCAAGTATCCGATTTAAGGCTACAATATATATGCGAAACTACGGAAAGCAGTTCTGAAAAGAATTGTATACATATGTGATGCGAACAAGCATAAATTAAATTTCAAAAATTAGTGTAAACATAGGCATTGATTACACAATGTACAAAATGGAGCTTATACATAAAAAAAGAACAAAATCGTGATTAAGATGTAGGATCAAGATTAATTTGTCGTGCTAAACAATGAGATATACTGACATTCGATAGAAGTTTAGTGTGCTCATACTGAATGATCCTAAATATTTACAGTGATCAGGTTTCGTTTGCCAGACTCTGTCTGTTTTAGCGGAGTGCCGCCCTGCCCGGCTACTAATTATCTGTGGAATAATATTTCAATAATTAGGATGTGGAGTGGCGTAAACATAATCAATGATTATGGAAGATTTTATAACTAAAAGCTTTCAGAAAACCCTATACGTGATAGAAAGATTGCATGCTTTTACTTTTGCTGATTGATTATTCTAAGTTTCACTGTGTTACTAACTGTTTTAATAACTGACTGACTTTTATTTATATAATACCTAAATTTTTTTTGGAGTTTACTCCTTAAGAATCGATTTTCATATAAGGCGCCCGGTATGAGAAAAATTTGAGGAGTAAAATCTACTGATGAACGCGTTACGTTTTGGTGCGCAACTTATTGGCGCACCTTTCACTTCGATCGCGGGTATGTATACTTGTATACTTGTCTGTATACTTGTGTGTAGCCAACGCAGCGAGGCAGCTGACGCATATATTGTGTGTATACCTATATATATATAAAGTATACTGTTCAACGTTTACAAACGGATATATATAGTGTATCAGTTATACAATTCTAATACGGATCGTCATCACAGTTTTGTTTGTGTTTTAAAGTGTTCTTTTCAATGTAAATATTTATTTTAAATACTTCTTGATAATATTTTTAAAATTTTGTCTTTTTACTTAAAATTAAAATACAAAATAATTGTAGATAGGTTAAAAATTTCTTCTCTAATGCTTTTCTTCAATTATTGGTAAAAACAAAATTTATTCAAAATACTTTCCATAATATTTTAATAATTGTAGTTATAATAAATCTTCGTTTTTACTAAAATGAAAAATGAAATAATTGTAGATAGGCTAAAAAAATTTTATCTTTAATCATTTTTCTTAAATTTTTAGTCAAAACGAAATTTTTCAGTTAAATAAACTCTTTTTGCGTATGTTTAGACAATCGTACTTAAGGAGTAAACTCCAGTCGTGCGTCGGAGCTGACACACATTTTTTTTCAATGCTCAAAAGATTATAATCGACTCCTTAAAATTCTATGTAACGAATACATATTATTTTTACTTCGAATTGGCGCTTGACAATAAATTTTGCCACATTTGACTCGTTTTTCGTAGACGTTTTAAACGTGCCTTTATCACGTTCCGATCTTCAAGGGCCAATAGGATCGCTGTCGACGTCGTCCATGTGCGTATTTCTTTCGCGGTATCCGTCTATTTCTTCCTGAATTCACTTCGAGTTCGACAGAGGCGAAGCCAGTGTCGCTGCGATCGCCCTAATAATTCGTTCATCGTCATCAATTGTACTACAAACTGATGGCCTTCCCGAAGCGTGTAGGCTCGCCGGTGCGACTCGTGACCCGTTTTGTTCAGCCCCATGGAGGATTTCGTCGTCCCCGGGATCGATATCGGCCCCAAGTTCGAGCGGGTCGATCCCTTTTTATTGGCGATTCTTATTCAAATGTGCGGCGGCCGCCTAATCCGAGTGACGTGCCGGACCACACCGCCGGCCGTCGCGCGCGCGGGCCTCGGCCGTTTTTCTCCGTCGCGCTTATCGTCCGCCTGACGTCCCCCCGAGGCGGCGGCGGCGCGCTATCTCTCGCCCTGCGGCCGTACGTTAGTTTGTCGACTATCGTAATATACTTTTACGTGTTGTCGATGTCGGGCGGACTCGAAAAATTGTTTGATTGTTTGTTGTAAATGTCTCAATCGCGCTTTTGCATCGAATCAAATCAATAATGTGCAAAACTAAATACGTAACTTATTAGGTACAATTAGAATATCGGCCGTTAAAGTTTTGATTATGCATTTTATATATCAATCTAGTATTAAATTAGTTTGAATCCAATATATCTTAATTTGTTTTTAATAATATACCCTTAACAACACTTAAGGTTTAAGATAATAACATGAAAGGAAAGAACAAGAGCTCAGTACTAGATTAAAATAATAATCAACTAACACAATTAATGATATTACGGCCGCTCCGATAGTTTGTAAGACAGCACGTAGCCGGTAATCAGTCACTGTACTACCAAAAGTAATGCGTGATTTGACATCTATTTTAAAACTAAAGAGTCTAAAGAGTGCTTATTTCGATTTTGCAGAAATTAGAAACAAATAACTTTAATGTACATTCCGAGTATTACTGGAATCCCAATAACGTAGCATTCGGACATTTTCAATAGATATATTTTATTGTTTCATATTAACAGTCGCAGAATACCTTTTATCAGAACAGACCTTAAACTGAACTGCGGCCGCGGTACTAATATTTCTTGATATCTCTTCCATTGGAAAATAGATAGGGTTGACGGGCGCATGTAAAATATGTCGCCTGCGCCATAACTCAAGGGACGACACAAAGAATCCCGCTATGACGTCAGCGCCGACGCGAACGGTCTGCGCGTGCACGCGCTGTACGTATTAAACTTTACAAGAATGCGCAATCGCCTCTTATTTATATTAAAATACTTCGACGATGTAATGTTTTGGTATCGGATAAATAAACGTATTTCGGCATGTTTTCGTACAGTTCGTGTTTCTGTATATTTTGATGTGAGTAGGTTAAAATATACTAATAACTTGGTTTTTACAAGCTTTCCTTTACAATGTATATTCTCCATGGAATTTCAATTCCATACGAAAGAGAATTGCTCGTTTCGGTTTTCGTATTAACGTGTTTTTAGTATTCACTAGCTTAGTGTATAACAACTTATGTGTCCATAAGCTGGGTGGGGGTGTATTTTAGTCCACCGTGTCTACTAATCAATGTTAAATAGTAGGATAATGTAATCCGATTCATATTTTTCACAGAGCAATAGATTACCTAATTTCAATAGTGAATTGTTTTTATACACGTACAGGTTGTTAATTTCATACACATAAAGTAGATTCTATTGAAAAAATATGAAACAATAAAAACCCTTAATAATACTTATGACCGGTATTGATTATTAGCGGTACCGTTGAGCTATACTGTCAATTCGAGTATAAATTTATTTCCTTTTCTAGCGACTGAAATACGAGGCCAGGAGAAATAGAAAAATAATAAATCTAACAACGTCGGACTATTCTAGAAACTTTGTTCAGGTCGGTCAAGCTCAGTTGTGTTCAGTCAGATCGTCTTGTTCAGAAACTGCAGAACTTTATTAACATTAGAACCATTAAGCGACTACGTATGTATTGTTCTGCTGTATTTTACAAATCTAGATCGGACAATGGGAATATGAAAATTAGAATTATTTGTACGCCGGTCACAAAGCGACGCGCACCGGAGACGAAAAACGGCCATCGTGTACAAAATAATGTATTAAATTTGTGTTAGGCGTTAACTCATTTCGTTGTTGAACATTTGACGTGAAGGACGGTGACGAAAAGGTTCTAGAATGAAGATCGCAGCGATGGGACGGCTGCTCATCAGATGATCGGTGTTCCGATTAAAGTTTTGAGCTGTCTTCGGTTTTCGATGCCGCGAGATCATTGGGGTTCATGTTTAGTAGTGGACTTCTAAAGTTCGAAGCGAACGAACTAGTGAAAGATTTTCAAAACCAAACAAAGATTTTTTCAGTTCGTGTCTTGAAAAGTCATACATTTCAATACGAGAAATGTTTAGTTCTTCATTATCGATATAGGTAGCGATCCCTACCGCAATGCCCTTGCAAGGTTTGGAGCAAATGCTATTTAAACGTTAATGTATTATGTATGCTATTATTATCAAAATGTGTAAATAAATTCGACAGGCGCTAATTTATTTTCAGTGTAAAAGATTATTCCGAATTTCCTTTGAAAAATGGTTTGCGAAAAGAAACGTATTAATTATTCTGTCCGCTAAGAATTTAATTTTCATACGTATATTCGTTTATTATCAATACAATAGTATTAGAAATAAAACTCGCAACGAATGAAAACAGGACCAAATATAATATTGTTTTATTACGGAGCGGCCGTATCGGTACGCAGCCATCCGGTCCGTACAGTCCGATAAATCCCGAGATTGAGTTTACGATAAACGAAAGCGCGAAGGATGCGCCCCTCCGCCCCTCACAATAGACGCTCGAAGACGGTAATCCGGCGGTATCGATTGCGAGGCCCCTCAGCCGGCGAGCGCCCATTTGCATAGTTACCCGATCGCGAGAGTTTCATTGGCCCCGGCCGGGCTGGTACGGTGCGTGTGTACCCACCCTATAACTATAAGCAAATCGTCTCATTAATCACTAACCCCTTTTCTCTTTTTCTTTGTTTCTTCTCCGTACTAGGATCCAAAGAGGACCTCTGGTGAATTAGGGTTTTCGGTATTTTTTTAGAACCGAAAGCTATTTCGCATTTCGTGGACAAAAGTGTATTAATTTTATACGAGATAAGCTGTAACGTATTAAACATTTTTATAAATAACTATTTATTCATGGCACGATTATGCTTATCCGACCAAAAGCGATTTTCATTTTAACTGTCATATCCTTTTTTATGTTATTGATAACCTCGCACTATTTTTAGATTTTTTTGTTTCTAGGAATTTGACATGAAGTAGTCCCATTCGATTTTTAAAGATCTGATGGAATAAGAGAATGAAGACTAACTCCTCAATGCATATAAACCAAGAGCGTATGTTAGACTCGTCTTATAACTCGCACTGATTCGTCGTTTATCAATTTGTTTGATAATTATTCGATCATATATAATGTATTATCGTAAAATGTTAAGCATTTGAACTATGTTGTGTGAAAGCCTATTAGCATGTTTTTGCTGTTCTGATTTGAAATAAATAATTAAATTTCTTTCTTTATTTTTTCCAAACAATTCTTTTTTGTTGTAATGTTTTCTAAACGACGCTGTATCATTAGGTCAACACGTCTCGAAGGCTTGCCTATGAATTAATTATAAAGTTTAAATTTACGATTTATACGACTTTTGTACAAAGTCGTATAACATATTTTCTATAAAGAAAATACCTTCAAAGTCTAGCTATATTAAATGAACGGTTATTAGATTTACTCAGGTATTTACTTTCATCATTACTTACTATATTTGTTTTATTACACACAGCCCTAAAAAGCTAGAAATGAAATAAAAAGTGACATAAATTAAGAAAATATGATGCAATTTAGTAATAAATGTCTCTAAATGTAGTCAGCGTTGTTTTGACCTGATACTTAGCTAAAGGTGTTAGATTTGTAAGGGCAGATTCTGTTAATTAATATTAAGTTTAACATGAATATTAAATAATAATTCAACATCAACATTAGTTGTTTTTGTTTTTTTGCATTAACCCTAAAGTTTTCCTTAATTACACCATAGTAAATTATATAACAAAATATATTAAAATATCGAAGTAATTTTTCAAAATATAAAGTTGAGTCTCTTATTTGTACGATATTTCTTTAGATTCAGAAACCGATGTTATCTGTATTGTGTTATATATGCATTATTTATATTACATTATAATTTTAATTTCTTGTACATATATTTCTTTAATGATAGTATCATTGGAAAGAATGAATGAAAGGAGACTAATAAAATAAATTTACAAAGCCAATGTATTTAATGGAGGACCGGTAAATGTCGCTTTTGAAAATTTTTATGCAAACCACCAAGTATGCGAAACCGACGATTTGCGTGATATATTGTTAATAGATGTCATGAAGTAAGAGAAATACGCAAAAGCGTACCGTGAAAACTGTGGTCTCTATTGCCCTTCGAGAAATATGCGTGAGTTTTATAGTAATAATAGGTATATGAAAACCAGAGTTGTGACATATTGAAATACTTGTATTTAAATCAAATACAAAATACGTATTTGTATTTTCAGAATAAGTAATTTTATTTGTATTTTGTACTTAAGTACTCTTTAAAAGTATTTTGTATTTTAATTGAAATACTATTCGAGACGTATTTTGTATTTGAAAAATGGTTGAAATACAAAATACTTTTTTCTAGCTTTATTTAAAGCATTCCGCGATTCAGAAAATGGCCACTTAGTGGCGCTGCAGTTTTGAAAGTCTATGCGCAAAATGACAGATGAAAAAACGCACATAAATCTGTCTTAAGTCATTACGCCGCACGCGCCTTTTTTCTGTTTTATTTAATTTTGCCCGACATTTAGTCTAACGTTGATAAGTTATTAATAGTGGTGTTTGATGTTTTATCAAAATATTATTTCTAGAATATAGAGTTGATTTGTGGCCTTAATACATATTAATTACTCAGTGATTGTTGCCTAATATTGGGATTTAATGCAAAATGTAAAACCTAAACATTAATCAAAAGCTAGCATATTGAAATCGAGAACATTAAAGCATAACATTTTAATAATTTCGACATAGATTAAAGCCAGAAGTAACAATAAGTCATACAGAAATTATGATGCGGCCATGGTTAAAGTTTATTGTAATTTATAGGTCTCCAAAGCTTGTGAAATTTATCAGAAATCACTGGTAAATCTCCAACAAGCCCCTGTCCAACCAGGTGGAATTTCTATTATGATTGCATTACTGATATTTTGAAAGTCCAAGAACCATCAATGAAGTTCTGAGAAAACTAGGATTGGCGTCTTAAAAGAGATAGAAGTACAGTTTTGATTGATATATTAACACATCTAAGCCCATATCTGAAGCCATCGAAGCTTAGAAGGGTGACAAGGAGACTTTATGGATGCCTGTAGCCAGAATTGTATCGAATGCACAAAATGTTGGACTTATTGAAGCAAGAAAATCCAGTATATTGTGGTGGTTTAATTGATATAATAAAAGAAAGTATACTAAATCGGTTTGAAAAATATAACTTGTATGACACTCTGTTAAAGACAGCATTTTAGCAGCTGTGTCCATATCCCTTCGTGGGTACCAAGAGCTGAAAGGAGTATGTGAAGGAGTTGTTCATTGCAGAATTGCGGAGATTCAAACAAGAAGATTTTAAAAGTGCACCCACAAACATCAACATTGAAAAGAAGCAAAAAAGTGAGTCTTATTATATGTTCAATGATTCAGACTCCTCAACAACCTCTACTGATGGCAACAGCAGCACCTGCACTGATTTGGAGACCCTCCAATATTTAAGAGATGAAGACACAAGTCTGAATATCCTCAAACACATATCCAACTATAAAAAAGTCTTTTACGATACAACACTTGTCTCCCGAGTTCGGCACCAGTGGAACGGCTGTTTTCGTATATGTATGATAATGCGTCCACACAGACGCAACATGTCTGATACTTTTGAAGAGCTTGTAATTTTAAAATCGTTAATAAATAAAGAATACAAGTAATTTTAACAAAGTATTTTATTTCGAAAAGTATTTTGAAAATACGTATTTTGTATTTAGTATTTAAATACCAAAGACAAAGTATTTTTGTATCTAGTATTTGAAATACTATATTAAAAAGTATTTGCATTTTGTACTCAAATACTTTTTCAAAAAGTATTTTGTTACATCTCTGATGAAGACAGTATTTGTTAATTTGGCTTTGGTACAACATTCTAAGATGTTTGTTCAGGCGGTGGTGCTGCCCCCTCTGGCGCGGTGGCCGTACGAAAGCGGGTTCACATTCACCACGTGGTTCCGGCTCGATCCCATCAACTCGGTCAACATCGAACGAGAGAAGCCCTACTTGTACTGGTTAGTATCATTACCTTTATAATATAATCTCGATGTACAAGTTGCCATACAAAATGGACAGAACTCGATTTGATTTTAAAGAGGTATTATCTATATGAATTATAAAACATAGGAATATAGAGGTATTGAACAGGGGACGAAAAGTTATATCGAAGTCTCGTTAGAAATTTTAAACCATCAGCCCCCATTACACATTGGCGTTTTGTTGCGACGCCGCTGCCAGACGTACCGGCGCGGGTAAATGAAAAAGTCGCGCCGGTACACGGTGCCGCTAAAAACGCCAATATATAAACGGGCTAAAGGTGTAAATATAAATGTTTTTTGTCTCCCTATCCAAATAGACATATTAAAATTAAGTTTTAAAGCTTCTGTTTAAAGAAGTAAGAATATTATTTCAGAATTTTGCGACCTGATTAGAAACTTAACGTTTTGTCAGTTTTATAAAGTTCTAAAAATTGAAACACTTAAATGGAACTAATGAAAGTTTATACGAAAGTGCTTTTACTTTTGAATATAAGAACATTTGATTTTGTATCTAGGTTTTGATTATATAAAAAAATGTTCTCTAACGAAAATTGACATTGCATGTTTACTATAGATGAATGTCATGTGAAAGAAAACAGGAACATGTCTTGTTTTTCTTATATATTCATTTAATTATTATTTATCTTCGAGAAAAATCCAAGTATTTTTTACGTTTTATTGAATTAAAATTTAATTTCTACGATACATAGCTTTGTATCTGTCGATATATTTGTAAACAGATATTCTCAATGCTGCTTGTATTCCACGAAAAAAAATATCTCTGTTTTGCTTTGACTAATTTTTTTTTTATTTGAAACATCTATTCGCGCGTTGGACTGAGGTAAAACCAAGACGTCTCAAAATTCAAGAGACGCTTCGTTTTGGCCTACGCCGTCTGCGCTTAACGGTGTGCTTTTGACCCACCTCATGTACGTCTGATCGTGTATTTCCTTCTGTGATGAAGCTTTTTATGACAATAAACAGTGATTTCTATTTTTGAAATTTTGTCATTGTTTACAAAGTTTCCAAAATGAGTGATAGTGAATATTACACACAAAATGTACGTTTCATATTTTAGCTATTATCGACCAATTGTAACTTTTATTGAATCAAAGGATAGTCTATGATAAGCAAACTCTAGGGCTACCTTTTTTAATGTGTGTCGCTTATTGTGCATTCTTTACCTCTCGTTGCATCACATGCAGAAACATCTGATACTAACTTGTATTTTGAACAAAATTGTACCCAAAACCGGTAACACTATACGCCTTATTTTATTTAATACTAGCTTTGGCCCGCAGCTCTGCCCGCGTGGGCATATTTAGACCATTTTAGAAACGCTCGTGGAGTTTATTCATATTTTTCCCGTACGACTATTTTAAATGACATCCCTAATGTATGACAGTTCTACGAAGAGGTCAAGCTGTATATCTGGTTGTACCCAAACCGAATTATGAAACATAGATAAGACGCTAAGTTGGACCCCAAACTAATCAAACTGTGAAAACCTCATCAAAATCCGTTCAGCCGGTTTTGCGTGATGCGATAACAAACATGCAGATAGACAAAAAGTCTAAAAACTGTATTTCTGCTTCTGTTGCTTTAATAAAGACCCCCATATCATTTCTTTTATTTCCATAATGCACAGACGTCGGCCTGTTACAATATTATTATGTGTATAGATTTTAAATAGGCTTCATCTCTTTCCCGCCTGCTCCAGCTTCAATGTATATCATGGGGTCACTTTTGGTTCTGTTCTGCGACAATCCCCTTCGAGTGGCGTGTTCAGTTGTTTTGTTTTTTGTTAGAACGGTCAATTTAGACTAAAAGCTGTTTTGTGTTCTGCGGATCGGCCGAGCGCCGCGGGAATAAGTTTTCATTAGCACTGAGTGGCTCCGGCGTCTGCGAGTCTACGCGTTGCATTTTGAAAACCCGCGTTACTAGAGCGCCACACCTCTACCATTGGGACAGTGACTGATGTAGGTCGATGGCTACTTTATTTTATTTACATGCTTTGCAGAAGAATTATTTTATTTCGATTCTAGAGGATCCGTAAGTTTGAACGTGGGCATTGTTACTTGTTAAATTTTTGATAATATTAGTTCGCTTCTCTAACCTCGAAAGATCTCAAGTTTAGGATTGTTAATATTAACTGATGTTCGCTCGCTTCGCTAGGCGTAAATTGAAATTTAGCAATGATTGTTTTATTTTGTGTTCTCCATTTCACCCGCTTAGACATACAATGAAGTCATATGTCTTTCGTATTGCTCGATCCAGCGGTCAAATTAATCCCGACCGCGGTGCTGTTCTCGACTTCATTTTGTCGACGCACAATTGGGTCTTATTCATGTTTCTTGGTCGTTTCCGATGCAGATGCCTTTCTCGATTTTGTCAAAATTTGATCACGATTCATTTGGTATTTGAGCGTCATTGAAATACAATTATCCCAACAAACGTGCTTGCACATATATAATTTTAGTAAGGATAGCAGTTTTTCGTTTTGCTACAGTTATTGTGCGACATTTTCAAATGCTAGGACAAAAATATTAAAAGTAAATTGGTTCCTCGTTACGTTGGAATTCTGCATCATTAAGGCCTTGCTTTTCGTCGTCAATAGCAAAGTATTTCGCGGCAAACGCGTTTAACGATCTTTAATAGAGTTCTAGTTCCACATTAAGGTATCATGAAAGTTGGGTGTTGCAGAAGAAACGTGAAAATATAATAAGTGCAGCGAAAAGCAATCATTGTGCAGTATCGTAAAGCAGATTTATAAATCCGATGAGCCTGCATAAAACGACTGACAAATGTCGATCAGTTCACACCCCTCTGGAAATAGGCAGGAGTTTATGTTATGTTCGTTACACTGAAAAAATGTGATCTGATCTTAGTTCGACTTTCGTTTTAGATAAGTTTCTGAACATAACGGAATTCGCAAACTTTTTAATTAAAAATAAAACTCAATCATCTTGTTGTTATCTTGTATTGCATAATCCTAAACACTCTCTTTTTGTGCCTGCAAATTCAATGTTCGGGTCGTGGAGCGTGCGCTAACTTTGATCGTAAAAATATGTAGCGCCATAAACGTGGAAGTTTCTACTGCGCGTCGAATAAAACGAAATTTATTTAAAAGGTAGAACGTGTTTCCTGAAATTCCTATACTGTGCCGCGCTGTCTGATCGTTTGTCTTGCGTTACCGCTTTTTTGATTTTGTGCGAAGATAAATCTATTTGATGTATGTTAAATTGTAACTACTTCGAACACTGCTCGCCGACCTTAAAAATAATGACATTTTGTCGTTTTTGATCTATCTGCTTATTCCTGTGCGTGACTGTTTTGAATATTTTGGAATTCTGTGCCTGGAAGTTGTCCGCTATTTAATCATGGTCAGAAAATAGCGAAAGAAAATAGTAAATGGGATCAACGTTAAAGAAAGGATGTGGAGTCCATCTTGGACTGACTTGTCAGAAACCGCAACAAAATAATCTTCTTGTATTAAATGTGTCGATTTTGTTTTATAATTTTTATACTATGTTAGATAAACGCAAAACAAAACGGTCTAGTGGTTGTTGCCCGTTACTATAGTTTTATTTGTTTACGTAAATAAATTTGTGCAAACACAACTTTAGATTTAAAATGTTTCTAATATCGGTCGTCTGCGGTCTGCTACTTAGACATGGAATGAATTCCATTGTCCTTTATATCCAATGATCCCTTTTCAATCGTAGTCTCTATCTAATTCTATTATTCCGATCTCTATCTCATTTTCAGCTCAGTCCCAATCCTGTACTCGATTGTTTGACATAGTAAGATGATGCACTTATCCATCTACATAGGTTTGTTAAGTTTGTTCTTTTCAATGATTTGGAACTTCAATTTTTTGACGTGACAACGTCTTAAATTAGGTTGCGGCTGGGAGTCACTTATGAAAAGTGTAACGCCTGGTAACGTAACGATGAGTCACCGAACGAGACGCCGAATGCCTTGTCTCTCCCACTCAACTATGATCGGTCTGCCGCGCAGCACTAGAGAATTAGTGCATAGCTTGCAAATGTATTGCAAGTTATTGTATGTATATTTGTATATAAATACGTATATGTGTAAAGGTAAAATAAATTTTGTTAATATGAAATTCAGTGAGATTCTTTGTATAAATTAATGTTTTAAATATAATTCTTTGTATAAATAAATGTTTTAAATTGTTACTATTATTTCATCCTTCTTCCTACTATACGAATGAATATTCACATTAAAATGATTTTACCATTCAAAGTCGTTGTCACGTAAAACTTTCGCCCGTATACCGACTTTACAGGCAAACAAATTTTTTTTTCTAATTTTCATGATCTTATATACATCTAGCAAGTACGACTGAAAGTCAAACAAAATATTGAATATATTTTTGTAGCCATACACATGTGGTATTAGTTCTAGGGTTTTACTATCGCACTATAGACGTAATCTGTCATTTAAAATTGTAGAACTTACATCTCAGGTCCTCCATAATGTTCCAGTCCTGGTTAAAAGATACTGACGACCGTTCTCGCAGACATCGACGCTGTCAACGTTTGGATTCAACGTCCTAATATGTCCTTCGCAACACTAAGCAAGTGGATTAATTTGGCTCAAGTTAAAAATTTACAGGTCAATTCGTTCGTGGTTAGGATTTGAATCCGGTAGGTATCTTCTGTTTCGAAGGGTCGTCGGCCGTCCGGACACTTTCGCCACGCGCTTGCGTCACACCGCCGCTACTTTGTGGTGTCGGGTTTTAATCACCCCCTGTTAGGCATAAACTCTTCGACGAACGTTTCGTTTAATACGGAGAAGCTCGGGATCTTAAGAGCTTCCCATTGGCCTAGTGTCAGCCCGGAACTGCAGACGACGTCTCGAACCGCATACCGCGGATGGCACGTTAGCCATCCGCGGCATGCAACTAATGTTTTGATTTTATTAAATTAAAAACTGAACAGGTCATTTGGCCTTGATCAGAATCGAATCCGGTGCCTTCTTGTCCAAGGTCGACGCTTTGACGTCCGAGACACCACCACACTTGGCACTATTTATAGAAAACCAGCAGATACAATGACACGCGTAGTTGGGATGCAATAAATATTATTTGACATGAGTTTAAATATTTTGTAAGGTCTGGATTGTTTTCTGATGTGTCTTTTTTACATTTAGTTTTTATTTATTTATTTTTTGGATGTCACTATTAAAACTTGACTATTTCTATGATTGTATGTTTACCGTATAAACTGGAAATATTTATAAATGTGTGCTCCTGTTTTAGCGGCTAGGCTATCCGATATCGTTACTCAGTGTATTTGACCAAATCGCGTTCTTACCACGCAGCTTCAAAACCAGCAAGGGCGTGGGCTACACGGCGCACTTCGTGGGTAATTGCCTCGTGCTGACCTCCATGAAGGTGCGCGGCAAGGGGTTCCAACACTGCGTCAAGTACGAGTTCCAGCCAAGAAGGTTAATATTTTTGAGTTTGTCAAATACGTATTTTCCTGACGCACGCCGATACATATATATTTGTTGACACATGATTTCAATACTTTTCATTATTAACCGATATTAAGTCGTTTAAATATTCCAATAAAATGACTATATCAAAAATCTTATTAGGAAAATTATGTAAGAATTTTGTTATAAAGCTTGTTCGCAGCGTACGTGACCATGAATTGTAATTTGGCGTTTCGTGGTCTATTTTAGTAACAAGTACTGTTCACGCCCTTTACCTAAGGTTGCCTTAGGTAAAGGGCGCGTCCTAGTTACTCGTCTGCACTGTCTACTCAAAGCTTCTATAATTCTGTTTGTGTTTGTTTACTTTAGAAGTGAAATGAGAGGATTATTTATGAATACCGTTATAGGGTTGCTTAAGTTGCTTTCATATTCACAAAGATACACGGGCATTATTTTGTGTTTTACTATCGGTATTTTATTTTGAACGATTATTTATGAGTATTTACTTTAAAAATACTAAGAAAATAAACAATTTAGTTAATAATTACTAACTAGCAGAAACGGTTCTTGCAATCTTTTTTATTTCTTAAATAGATAATTCATTTTTGAAGCAAATGTTAATTGTTGAATTTATTTTATTTTAGAACTGTAAAGTGTCAGATTGATGCAACATTGTTTAAATGATTCCAGTTAACGAGATACATCGAATTGTCGCAATATGTTTAATCCTAAGATTCCTCAATGACCAACTAACTAACAGATAACTGTCACATACCAACAGGTGGTACGCCATAGCCGTCGTGTACATCTACAACAGGTGGACGAAGAGCGAGATCAAGTGTTTGGTCAACGGCCAACTGGCGTCCAGCACCGAGATGGCCTGGCTCGTATCGACCAATGATGTGAGTTCCTCCGCGTCTATTAATGGGAAATACGTCAGCTTTCATCAAAAAGTATTAATCCATCTAATGATATCACATCAGTCAATCCCATATTAGCAATATCATTTTCTCTTAGACGTATCCCGACATGTGGTTACATTATGATAATATCAATCGACGACCGACCTCTCCCGAATAGATGTATCTATGGAGTGGTTCGCTTTGTATTACTTATATTTTCGGAGAAATTACGTCACGAGGAACATTCACGGATTTCGCGAGATAGAATTACGACTTTACATTACTCGTATAAGAGACTTGTATTCACTACCGCCTCGGGCCGCGATATGTCTTTGTAACAATAATGTAACTGTTTAGCGAAATATATAATATCTGCTCAAGTAATGTTATTACTCTCTCGATCCATAACTTTGTAATAGATCGTAGGTTAATGCGCTACGGTTACCTACCTGCGACGGATGATATCTCATCCGAGAGTCGTAAGTTGAACGTTGTCGCGAAGGGCGCGCATCAAACGACGTCTGCATGCCGTGACCGGTGATGGCATCGCGTTGAACGGCACGCGTACTCACATGGCTGTGCGCATGCGGCGCGGTTGTCTCGTGGCCGCATGAGCCGGCTCACAGGAAGGCGCTGGCGTCGCGCGGTCTTGTGTGACCGCAAACTCGTTGTTGGCGACATTTACTCTGATTAGCGCGTTAGGGACCATCATAGCCTCCTTGTCGCGCATGGTCACATTTCGTTGACCGCCCTTCCCCCCTCCAACGTGTGACGTAATTTATGGATGGCCTCTAACCTGCTTTATTGGAGCTCTATTGAAACCTGATTGGAACTGAAAATTTATACGTAAAAGATTTAAAAAACTGTTGTTTTTTGTTTATTACAGTTTTTATGTAAATAAGTACATATATCGTAATAATTTTATAAATACGAAATGTTTAGATTAATTGAAAAAAAATGATATCACTCGATTGAAATAAAATTTTCAGTTTAATTATTAAGATAAATCGTTTTTATAGAACGCGAATTGCATATTTAGTTATTTGATTTCTAATACTTCATAAAAATTGATGTACCATAAATTCCTAATCATTGCATATGTGTTAGTGAAAAAGTGTCTTATTTGTGGTTTAAGTGGTTATGTAATAGTAGTTACTAAATGGTAATTTAAGGGCCTTATAGTGATTATTTAATTTCACATTTTCGTGGACCTTATATTGTTTACGACGCTCTGAATATTTTTTCCCGTTTAGGTTAAACAGCCATCGTACAATAGACAATCACACGTTCTCCGCAGAAGAAGACTACTCCATTTTAAACCTATTTCAAAAAGTAGGAGTTTCTCATTTCGCCTACATTTGTTTGCGTTTATCTTTATGGTACGCAGTGTTTTCGCCAATTAGGGACTAATTTTGAAAATCATTTTTTGTTAAACCCTTGCGAATGCAAACTTATACCTATAATGTCGAACGCAAACCTTTTTATTCCAAAACCAACCGAACAAGATAGAGCGTAAGGCGGAAAGGCAAACTTGTGTCGGTTGGGATCTGCGACCGAATTTTAAAAAAAATGTATTAAGTTGGTATTATGAATATTTAATTGATAATAATAATTTTATTTGCTTAATTTTCTTTGGTAAGCTTTAAAAATTGTTACTAATAACTTTTTAGTTTCATGGTTTTTTGAAGTCAGTTTTATTTTGTTTTCGTAAAAGTTAGTTTATGTAGTTCCGCTTCCGCGTTTGGGTCCGTTGTCGATTGAGCCGAGAGCGAGGCGTTGAAAAATCACCGAAGGCGAGGTCGGGAAAAACAAATTAATACGAGACAATGGATACTTTTCGCCGGAGCGCCGCTTTGTTCGGTTATTGCCAGTGTTAAAATCTGAAGGTCTAATTTCGAAGGGCCCGACAAGGGACCGCCTGTAATACAATTTGCCGTAATTTCTAAGTAACTCAAAATATTCGGACGCTATTCATTGTTCGCCGTAATGAGTTGGGAGTCTTTTCATCATTTTCTTTTTTCGTCTCTGAGGTCTTTTGTGAATTTTCTTCGGTTTTTTTTGCTTTGTCGCATAAGATTTCTTTATAGAATATAGTTTAGCGATTCGGTCTAGTTTCGTTCGATAAGATTCTTCGTTTGGGCAGTAATTGTATTATTAATAAAATGATTTCAATTTCCTTAAAATATTACTCTTAATAAATAACTTTATGCGAGGGATATCGTATTACAAAACGATTTCTTAAAAAACCTATATAGTTTATTTAATACAAACTATTAGTTTTTACTGCGGTTAAATGGTGTTGAACATATTAACAACATAAAATAGACCAAAAGTATCAAAACGGTTTTATTTATTGAAAAATAAACTAAATAATTATTTGAAACTATCATTTATGTATCATTAAATTAGATTCGCTGTCTTCGAGAATAATAATATTTCGCTAAAATAAACATATTTAGTCAAAGAAAAGCCGGTTTTTTCCATGAAAACACTGTTCCGAGGGTTAGATTGCGTGAAACTTACCGAGAAACGGTTTTTTCCGCGACCTTCACGCGCCAGCCAGGGCGTCTGGGCCGAGACTCCTTATCGATAACTCTGAAACACCCACGGACGCCAGCAGGGCGTTCACCGCCCTACAACATTATTACTTTGAGCCCTTTTGCGTCACACACGACATTGCGTTTCGTCGCCGCGTCGGGCGCCGCGTCCGCAAATCTCTTTAAGTGCACCAAACCCAGAACTCGCGACCGCCATAGTTGGAGAAGCTTCCCGTGGAGCGGTCGCATCGAGTCGGTACTGCGTTCAGTTGCGTTTTCAACACACGTAACTCGTTAGCGCTCGTTCGGAAGGAGGCGAGGGCGGCTTGATGAAATTCCTCTTCCCTCAAAATATCTAAAGAATTCTCGTCGCGGCCGGCCGCGTATTGAAGCTCGCCGGCGCGTTTTCGGCGGCCAGGCGTCCCGACGTAATTACCGTTTCACGCGGGTCTTCGTTTCGAAGGGACGCGTCGTACCCGAAGGGCCCCGTTTCCGCCGATTAAGGTTTTCGGGCGATGTTTGTGCGGGGCTTTCCTTATAATCTCCTCAGAGATTTAACTCCGGCGTCGCGACTACCCGCTGAAAGGATTCTTTTATCGCCTTCCGCGGCGGAAATGACGGGAATTAATTTTGCCGAATCGCGATATTCTAATTGAAACGCTTCGGCACGACGATTTATAATAAATATTCCTTTGCAACCCGGCTTTTCAACTAAATAGCTGTATGATGCTGTTTAATAATAACTCCGCGCTCACATTTTAGGGTTCCCCAACACGCGACTCAAAACATAACTTACGTTGAGAGTTCGATATCTGCCTCTGTACAGTCTCTATTATTAATATCATATTAAAATAGTACATTAAAATAGTAATGATACATTCATTTCAATGAGTTTGGTTGGTCAAAAATGTTAAATATTTTTTTCGTCTTGAAGATTTATTAATCTAACCGTTTAGCATACCAAATACGCGAGAAAATACCTTTATTCCCTTAATTTACAAGCAAATCTGTTTGAAATAATCCTTTATTATAAAAAGGTTTATTATTTCTGTGTTTAATAAAACTAAGATATTTTATTTCCATACTTGCATAATTATAGAAGAATATTAAAAAGTTGTTAATTTTATATCCTTCCATAATTTCTTATGTTCATGGTGCATTGTGTTAGCCCTTCGACAAGTGCTACATCGGCGCCACGGCGGAGCTGGACGAGGAGCGCGTGTTCTGTGGGCAGATGGCCGCCGTCTACCTGTTCGGGGAGGCGCTCACGACGCACCAGATCTGCGCCATGCACCGCCTCGGGCCCGGATACAAGGTTGTGCCGCGCACGCGACGTGTGCTAACTGTAGAATAGTACAGGAAAGAGTAGAGACATCAAACACACGTATAGCCTAGACTATGCTTGTCACAGTACAACCAAAAAAATAAAATATTTTTAATGTCTTTAGTGTTCTGTACACAAATTGCAAAACAGAATATTGTGGAATTGGTGTGGCGTGTATCTATCTATGTGTTGAAGTTTTTTTGGGATTTACGATCTGGTACAATTTCCGAAAGACAGATCTTTGAAGCACGATTTCAAAATGCTTGACATGTGGCGTTTTGCTAATCGTCTTTACTGAAAGTAAAACGCTTAAAAATGTCTATCCACGTCTTACTTTTGAAAGTCTTGTTCTAAATTTTCTTAGAAAATTAGAAAATTGGGAACATTGACATAAATACGTTTAAATTCATCAAAATGATTTTACTGTGAACATATATTTTTTCAAAAATAAAATAAAAGATATACGTTAAGAAAATTAATAGCAATGTTCGATCGCATTTTATTATAGATTGATGCTGTTAAAATTGAATTTTCCATGTGCATTTTTTCGAATGTAAGAGTCATATTAAAATATGTCCATTTCCTTTAAAAAAGCCTAGAATGGAACCCAAATCATGCCAAACCATTTCACACCTGTGCGATTTTTAGAAAGACAGATTTGACTTGGAAATAGAATGAATATGTTTTATACAATATTCATTGCAATGTTGTGTTACAAAAGTTTAGTCTCTGCATGAAGAATACGTACATCACTCAAAGTTTATGAGTTACGATTTTAACAGACGCCACTAATTATAATATTATTGTTAATAAACAAATTTATCAACTACATATTTAATTAGAAGTGTGCGATTGCTTTCCCAATTTAATTCATGAATTTTCTTAGTAAGATATGTACTTATTTAGAGATTCTTTTCTTGTAATCATAGCAGGAGGACAGTCGACCGTCAACAAAGATGACAATTTGTAACATTGCATAAATTTTATTTATGTTCTTGCTAACCGAACCGGATACAGAGTCAGTTCCGTTTCGACAACGAGTGCAACATCAGCTTGCCGGAGAACCACAAAAGGGTGAGCGAGCAGGGCGCCGCCGTCGAGCTTGCCGACGCGCCGCCGCTTACGGACCCCTCCGAACACCCATCCGATACCGTGCCTAGCCCGCCCTTCGCCGCACCCTCCGCAGAGATCGTTCCCACCTGCCAGCTTCCCCGATGACGATGTTCAGCCCGAACCCGCAAGGCTGTCCCGGACGCCGACAGTGGCGGCGTGCTGGTGAAGAGGACGCCACCCCTCGCGGCCGCAAGCTGGCCGAGCAGGCGCGCGAAGTGGCCGCGCATGCCTCGCTGCTCGTAGATATCGAAGCATGCAAGCGTGTAAGTGACGCGCCGCTGTCTACGGCTGCTAGAACGACATCTAGAGCTTTGTGTGCGCCGCTATCATCGGTCCGCCACTCACGCGCATGCTCTATGTTTCTAATGTACTGTAATATCGTGTAAACGGTCGGGTTTCGTCGGATAACCTTCTTTCTGGTCACGTGGCGACGTCGATTCGCTTGACGTTTCTGCGTGATAAGAAAAAATGTATTTCTTTTTCCAATTGAGATAATAAATGTACTTTTGAAATTTCAATCTTTATTACCAAACTCTAGCAGTATGTTTTAGGTGGGAAAACAATGGCAGTAATTACGAAATGAATTACACGCTCGTGTTCACTGTTTCTGGTTTGACATAAACTTTTTTCGAAACCCGACCGTAAAACTTTTCCAGCTTTCGTGTACGTCTTACTGTATAATGTCGAGATGCCAAACCGCACGGTTTGGCCTCGTGGTTGTGACGATGCGTGTCGGCCCATCGGCAGGGTCAGTTCCGTTTCGACACGGAGTGCGGCCAGCCGCCGCCGGCCTCGAGCTGCGTGTCGACCGCTACGGCGACATTGTGTCCGACGCTAACAACGTGCACGACGTAAGACGGAATGCAGTTACGGGATTCCCCTGTTGTCATGGGCATCGTGTTTTACTAACGTGTTTAACTCTCGTACCTGTCTAACCCGAATAAAATTGGTTCATTAATTATTGAACGATTCATTCGCTGCATTGTTTCAATCACATACATACAAAATATCGAACTATCGTCGATGGTGGAATGTGCATGCTTTTATTGAAGACAAGATTTTTCCTGTAACTAACACGGTTTAACTAAAACTTAATTCTTTTAAAACTGCTATCTGTCAACGTTGCAAACTTCAAGTTTAATTTCCGAGAGGATCTTCAAAATATAAACAGGCGCGACTAAAGTAAAACATTAGAGAGTGACAGTAGTGAGTGATTAATGAGTTGTAAAGTAACCCCGGCCATTTGTCTCAATCGGGCGACACGCCCGCCCGCCCGCCGCCGCCGCCGTCGTGCGCCCGTCGCCGGCTGTATTGAAAAGTTATTTATCGTCTATCGTTCGTCCGTAAATACGTCCGTCGTTTCGCGCCGTAACTCGACACTTGTTACCGCTCCGGAAACGGCCGCGCGCCGCTTTAAGACGAGCACACTCTTCGGATACAAATACCGCGCGGCGAAAGTGATTAGTTGAAAAAGTTTTCTGTACGGCCCCGACCGCGGACCGACGGCGGCACAAAGTTTCCGGGAGAGCGGCGACCCGCGCCCCAACTTTTACTTTGTGAGCGCGACTCGCCGCCGCGTAATTGCTGCCCGGGAGGCTGGAAACTCCCCGGCCGTGTCCACTCTCGAGGCCTTTTCTTGCCGGAGTTTGCGCTGAATACGAGGCCGAGCTCGTCGAGATCGGCCCCGAGGACCGCTCCGTGACGCCGGGGAATATTCGCAGCGCTGTGTCAACGGAAATATATTTGCGAGTTCACCTTTGTCTTCGTTTGTCGCTTCGATCTCTCGTCATTGCGCCGCAAACGGCGAAATATATTTAATGAAGATGAAGGGAGTGGGCTTAACTGACGAATGGATCGTATTTCAGAATGTAACGACCGAGCCGAACGCGATTCCTTTCAATGCGTTCGTTGGGATTCGGATCGAAGAATACCGCTCAACGGCACGGGCGGGCATGTCCCGTCCGGCTGGTCGCGATACCGTCACTCGGTCACGTTCGCGGATTCTTAAAATCGCGTCCGCAAGAGCAGCGAGTGGGTCTAGGGTCATAATTTTTAGAATTTAAAAAAACACTTGATCTCGATTAGATATAAACAAAGGGTAATAAGTACGAGGAACATATCCCACATATACGGATACGGATTCCCGTAAAACCAAGCAAATTAAGGTATGTCGTTCGAGGAACGACTCATCGGATTGAACATCCCGCTTTATGACGGACGCGAGCCGGGTTCGCTCGGAGTTAACCTAGTTTGAGCTGCGCTAATAATTCGCACGGCCGCCCTCACCTCGGCCCCCTCATTAATCTCGTGGACCATGTGCTCTTTGTAATTTGGACGACGCTCATGAATATTCTTGAATAATTTAATACATTTCGCCATTAATTTTATAACAAAGTCGCCACAGCGTACCTACGCGCTCGCATTATGTAGCAATTTTTTTATTCAAATAAGTTAACATTCTGCCCTCGCATCCCAACTTAAATTACGCGGAAAACCGTTTAGCTCGGAAGTTCTAATAAAAATGATACATGGCGTAATATAATGCGCAACGCCAATCAATAGCATCATTATTCGGACGAGTCCGAAATTTGTTAAACGTCGGCTTCGGCGGGCCGCGGTCCGTAACGAGTGGAGCATTATCCGTCAGCATCTAACTTTTATGAGGGCGGATGAACTTTCGACGCGCCGTCCGCTGGGTGTATATATTGTTCTTCCACAGATTCGGCGGATCCGCTCCGTCCGTATCCGTGCTCGGCGGACTTACAAATAAAGTCGCTCCTCCATTACGGCTCCCACTAACGTCCCCGTCTCGTATAACGCACGAGATTTAGTTGGATGAAGTGGCGGCCACGCCGGCTTACCGACTCCGACAAACGTTAAAAAACTTTATTAGTCGGCCGTATTTTTCTGCTTTTCTATTTATGCGTGTGTATATCCAATTTATCACTTGTGACTGTAATAATTTAATTTCACTAGTCATGTTATATTGCGATTTCTAAACTTATAGTTTTATACATCGATTTTATTGCAGTTTTTCGATTTATTCTAAAAAACTAAGGCAAAAATCGTCATTTTCATTTTTCATATACTTTATGGAATCGATCATGCATCTTTCCACAGATATTCGTAATCTCGTTTTTTTGAACAACTTTGCCAAATAAACCATAGTCGTCGATGTAACCGTTTCCGAGAAAAGTAGTTTTGAACATAAACTGAAAATTCACGATCTTATAACCTTAGCAACAACTGACGGTCGTTCGTCATAGCGCGTCCCCCCAGCTAAGCGCGAAACTTGGTTTTTTGTGGCCCGCGTCGCATAGCCACATGCGTACGTCCGAATTGAATGGAAGCTAAGTATTTTGATTATTATTCGCTGTTTTTTTATTTTTTTACGATAGAGACATTTTTTTTTAATGACAGATTAGTGTGAGTTTACAGTTATAGTACAAGTGTTACGTTTACGATATTAACATCTTTAATGCAAGATCGTGTGTGATAATATTCAAGTGTTTAATAGCAATTACTTTCACTGTCATCGAATATGTAAACATGATTTATTGTTGAGGGGTTTGCACAGGCGACATTGCTGCGGCTCTAAGACTTTGTAGTGAAACATACCCTGACAATCAACACCCCGCGAGTCTGCAAATAATATTGCATACTGTGTATCGTTTACGCGATAATTTGCTTTGGTTTGCTTTGTTCATTTACAGGTGAGTAGAATACATGTGGAAAATCAGGGACTAATTTAATAATAGTATCGGCGACCATTGATAACATTTCGGCAGAATTTTAGTTCGTCACGTGGTGCCGCGACCGCGCTCGTGCTCGCATTTTGGCCCAGCATGTGTTAATGTTGTATCTAAATTTTTTGTGTTTTTCAGCGGTACAATTTTGTTGTACTTACTTAGCCAAAGTTTTAAATAAGAAGGAGATTATGAAAATTTGCGAAAAGATGAACAATCGATTCCATCCTGAATATAAATTTGTCCCGCATAGCCACATTAATTTTTAATTCAACGTTTAAAATGCAAATAATCATAAATGAAATACCGTCAAACAAATGGCTATATCCATCTTAAATTATATAATAATTGTAATTTCTGGCAGAGTTATAGGTATATTGAACCGCCATATCATTTAATATAGATTTTACAACCTTACCTAGACTTCAATAACATTTTTCATGTATATTTCAACGAAGGCCATCAAAAAAAACGGAGGTGATCAAGGCTCGCGCAAAAAACTTTCTTTTGTTTTTCACGAACTGCACATCGGGTTTGAATTGGAAAGGCTCCGATATTAAACGAGAGACAAAGATAAAAAGTTATTACGTAGAAAATTGTGTTTACCACGAAGATTGCATAAAGCGATCCCGTCGCTTATACACACGTACGAAACGGGGTAGAGGTGAATTTACCTGAGCACTTACGTTTATCCGCGAAGTTTGATGTACTTTAAATTCCATCGTGACGCTGCGACCGGTGAATAATGTCTGCATGTTGTTAATAATTATTGGGGTAAATGGTGGATGTATTTGTTGGAACGAGAATTTTCAGTAGTGAGTATAAAACCACACTCGTAGCTTTTCGACGATTCGGCTCTACGATTCTAGTGCTTTGTGGACTTTCGTAGCGGTTCGGATGGGATTTGCTACGAGGCGTTTCTAGGTAAAGACCTACAATCGATATTTGATTTTGTTTTGTAGTGTTGCCTGTATAATTTTGGATTTAATGTAGTTGGTATTATTTGATGTTTATTGTAAGTCATTGGTTTATTTTACACTTAGGAAAATTTATTCATTCATTTGCGTAAGGTAGTGGTAATAAATTAGTTCAGATATCTCTATATTACATGTTGATTAGAAAAAGTCATAATTGATACAAAATATTTTTAAATGATTTTTTCTAATTTTTCATTTATTTTAATAAACCGGATTGTATCAAAATTTCTGATCGCACTCGTAAATAAATATTTCTTTACGATATTAAAAAAGTATATTTGTAAGCAGGTTCCCTTTTTTATTTTAACTGCGTCGATATATGGCCATCTTTCAATCAGTTCCAGTCTATGATGATATTTTCGGTTTTGACATAAAGATAGCGAAGTACCAAAATTGTTGGTCACGAAAATCGTTGTATCTTCATTTAATAGATAAAATAAACAATAACGCGTGCTACCAGTGTCAGGTACGAATGTACAATGTACGAATCGCATGACGTGTTTGATGTCGGATGTAGATGACGAATTTAGATTTTTCGGTGCAGCGTACAAGACTGTCGCTCACGACAGACAGTCGTGCCGCACGTTGCTTATCTTCCAAGTTCAATACTCTATGAAATAGCGTATGAAATTGGGCACAGTTCACCGATTCGTTGTGTTCTCATGACTTTTACGTCAGAAATTAATTTACCCTATTTTTGAATTCTCATTACCCTCGCTGAATAATATCGTATTAAGACACGAATCGAACAGAAAAACTTCTTGATTTCCAGTCAAACTTTCAAGAATTATTCTCGAGTGATATATCTTAAGATGAGGGCGTAGACATGACACCAGCGATCCATCAGTCCCCGTATCATTATCAGCACTTTTGATACAATCTAATAGTTATGAGTTTTCCTATTTAAGTTTTTTTATTACACAAGTGTCTCTTTTATTATGTGAATTAACCGCATAAAGCCTTCGAACTACATACCTTCCCTCTCGATCTTTCATCTCCTGCCTGCCGTTACATACTAATGTATGGAAAATTCCGCTACATACGCAACCGCACTTTAATTCGACTCGACGATAACCCATCACGACGCACGACGGCAGGTGCTGTACGACGGTAAGCTGTCGTCGGCGATAGTGTTCATGTACAACCCGGTCGCGACCGATGGCCAGCTCTGTCTGCAGTCGGCGCCCAAGGGGAACGTGTCCTACTTCGTGCACACCCCGCACGCGCTCATGCTGCAGGTTTGTTTGTTTTTTATTTCATTTGTACATTAACGGCATAACGTGTTATCCATAGATAATCACTTAATTTAATGAGGTTATGCTATAGCCTAACCTATAAAAATATATAGTCTTGTTTGTTTTGGACATCTAATTGGATGTCCGAAATAGAAATATACCGATGTCAAAATCGAAGATAATGTATAAACCTTCAAATATGTGATCAAAGGCACTATAGGAAAAAGAAAAGAAAATTATATCTTAAGTTGTCAAAATTAAAAATAATGTGTACGAGTATTATCGGATCTATCGAATTTAAGTTATATCAATGTAGAGAGTTATATCAATCTAGAGTTGCGCTAGGTAGTGTGATAATACAGATCGCTCTAATTTAAGAGCTCTGTAATTTTTGATACCATTAAATAGATGATATTAATATTTTTAAAAAAAAGTAAAAAGTGTCTCGTTATTTTTTTACTGTTTTTTTTTTCGTCCACCAAAATGAGTGAATCTATTGTGGAAATTCGATACATTTTCAAGTTTTATTTAAAAAAAAGAGAAAAATGCAACACAGCCGCAAAAACATTGTTATGTTTATGGACCTAATGCAGTGACGGTAAGAGTAGCACAAAACTGGTTTGATCGTTTTCAGTTTGGTAATTTTGATGTCAAAGATAAAGCTCGCTCTGATCGACCTGTTACGAGTAAAGTCGATGCTATTTTTGAAAAAGTAGAGCAAGATCGACATATTAGTTCTTACGACATAGCCGAACAGCTGGGATTGACCACAAACAGTTTTGACCCATTCGAAACAACTGGATATACAAAAAGCTCGATACTTGGATCCCACACGAGCTCACTGAAATAAATCTAATTAATCGTGTACTCATTTGCGATTTTATTGAAACGAAACCGAACCGTTATTGAAAAGATTGATCACTGGTGATAAAAACTGAATTACCAACGACACGAAAGTGCGAAAAAGATCATAGTCAAAAGGCAAGCAAGCTTTACTGATTATACTGAAACCCGGATTAATTCGCAATAAGTTGATGCTATGTGTATGGTGGGAGTGGAAGGGCATCATTAATTATGAGCTTTTTGCCGCTGGGCAAACCTATCAATTCGGATATCTACTGTCAACCGCTGATGAAACTCAAGCAAAAACTAAAGAAAAACTGCTGGAATGGATCAAGAGAAAGGATGTAGTTTTTCACCACGATAACACCAGACTACATATATTTTAGCCACTCAGCAAATATTGATATAGTTCTGTTGGGAAGTGTCAATGTATCTACCATATAGCCCTAACCTTGGACCCTTAGATTTTCACCTGTTTCGGTCTCTTCAAAATTTTTAGGCAGTGTTAGGTTAACATCAAGAGAGGACTGTCAAAATTCCTTATCGCAGTTTTTGATCAGATGTCCCAAAATTTCTACAGAAAGGGATATGTCACTACCACAAAATGCCAACAAGTTGTTGGAGAAAATGGCATATACGATGTATATTATAATAAAGTGTGAATAAAATACGATGAAAAATTATCTTGAATGTGTATACAAGATACGAAAACACTTTTTCCCCGACCTCGTTTACACATACTTGTGTATATTTGTGTTTGTACCTCACCACGCGCGCGTGGGCGCGCTTGTGTGTGTATGTGTGTGTATTTGTTTCGAAATACTATCGCACTATCAACTAGGTACAGTAGCATTTTCATTAGTGTATAGAATAATTTATTCCATTAATTGTAGAAATTTATCTACAATTAATAGAGAGAGCTGTAAGATTAGATTCTCTTTTTGTATAGTTCTTTTGATATATATATACACACACGCATTATTGTGCAGATGACCCAAAGAAATTACTATTTAACGAAATACTATGTAACGAGTAATTATCTTTATGATATTGAACAAAATGCTCATTTTGTAACTAAGTACATGTAATATTACCGGTTCACAACTAGTAAAAAACGCAACTCGTGTAGGAGGTGAAGGCGGTGGTGACGCACTCCATCCACAGCGCGCTGAATTCGATAGGCGGCGTGCAGGTGCTGTTCCCGCTGTTCGGCCAGCTGGACCTGCCGCACGACGCGCCGCAGGCCGAGCCCAAGCGGGACCCCATGTTATGGTACGCCGTTATCTTTTATGGATGCTTAAACTGTTTATTTTTAATTAACCTTTCGTCTGAGGTGTTTCAATTATTTTCTGTTTGATTCTGTAACACCCTGTTGACATATATAGTGACGTAGTAAGATGGCTATTTGACTGAGATCATACTAGACGACTGTGAGTCGGCAGTAAATATGTCGTTTCGTTTAATTTTTCCCCTTATAGTCATTAATACATAACCATATAATTTTTTTACAATAACATTATAGTGCCATGTACGAAGGGTTAGGAAAAGTGGAAGGGACAAAATCCGTATTAGAAATATGCAAATTGAATTAGTCCATTCGTAAATTGAACTTGAGTACGGTGTAAACCCTTTTTCGTTCCAGGAAATTTTATTGGACACGAGAACTTAGAATGCTATGTGACTGAAATGACTGAATTGTTCGAATAACAAATAGACAATTCACGAGTAAACACAATACATTTGTTCATTTGAAACAAATATTTTATATTGTCATAAAGTCTTTGGCACGCTTTTATTTTGTTCGTGAATTTAGTATATTTTTTCAAATTTAATATTAAAACATAGCAAAAAATTTGAAAAATCCAAAAGTGCACGCCTCATAGCGGTTACTTCATTTTTACTAAAGAAAAGTGTGTATGTCAGCTCCGACGAATGACTGGAGCTCACTCTTTATGAATGATTACAAATTACTTGGTATGCATTGTTCAATACTCTAAGTTCTATATATTAACAAAAATTTATACCGTAATCGTCATTTTTTGTTAAATTGAAATAAATTAAAAAAAAAAAAATACTTACCGTGGTGTCAAAATTTTTACTTAAACATTGAGAATAAAAAAGACAGTCATGCTTCGAGTTTCTTATGTTCTCTAGATTAAGATTTAATAAAAAAAAATTTTTACTAAAAGGCTCTTCAAAATTTTTTTTATTAAATATCAATATAGGCTTCTATTCAGATGCATACTAAAGCGAATGAAAAAAAAAACACTCGATTAGTGAAGTATTTCATTCGTTATCGTGACCACATACAGGATCCGCACATACAGACACACGGACGTCCACGAAAAACATTTTTAAAACAATTTTTAAAATATGTTCTATAACAAAATGTGTTTTGAAGATATTACAGATATTAAAATCAGTGATTATTCTTGCCGTTTGAGTGCATATATTATTTTACAAGTGCAACATGTAATAAATAAAGACATTTAAAATTCAAAAAATCACTCGTTTTTCGTAAGGCGAGAGTAGAGCACTACCTCACGCGCCCCGCTTATGAGGCGTGCAAAATGATGATTTCCCGTAACTCATGATAGTATTGGTAACAAAATGTATAGGATTTATTTCCATATTTTGGAATTGACCTGCACTATTATTAATAAGTGTACCAACATTTTTACTAAGCGTTGCTTTACCTGTGACCTATAACGATGAAGTGTAATATTATCATTCGACTGTGTAAAGCTGTGTAATCAGTAAACAGTTCAAGGTTTCAATTTTATTTCCATTTTAGTATCACGACAAGCCGTTTGAGGTTTACCCGTGCAAACTGGATTGGTTTTGCATATTCAACACTGCCATTGTTAGAACATCATTTGTTCGTTTTATAGTATGTATATTTATTTTGAGAAGCTTGTTTTAAAAGCTCTTCTATTTACATTTTAAAATCTTCCGCTTAATTATCGTTGGACCGGCCTTTTTATCTATTTCAGTGGTCGTATGTACAAAATTTCAAATTGATTAAACAATAAGCACCTTTTCACGAGTACGGGGAACACGAAAGACGGCGAGTAAAGCTCGGTTGCCCGTCTACTTAACTATTCATTGTATTCTTTTTTTTCTCTATATCCGAAAATATGTATCCGAAACTTCACTCATTTTTTCCTTGTAAAAGAAAATGTATTGTACATTTCCTTATACCAGAAAATGAGCAAAGATATGCTGTCGTCATCATTCGATAAAATAGCTCTTATTCGAGACGCACATTGTATACGGTTAATTGCGTACGAGGGGAATTTATCGTAATGCATGTTCTATCGGTCGCGAAATCAAACGAGAAACATCAATTCGACGAACGATCACAATAACTTTGGATGACGTTGCGTGTTATTTGTTTGGCCCACTCGCGCCGGAATTAGATCTCGCCGAAAGGGTAGGTGGAGGGGGGCGTGCGCGGGCATTATTTATTTGTCAAAGAAATGCTCTATGACTCGAATAGCAGGACCATTGATGCGTCACGAGATACCCGGAGGTAGGCGCGGATCGGGCGTATGTAATAGGGCTCTTGTCGTCGTCGAAGTACCGACCGAAACGTTCCTATTCTGTCAGTCGGTCGTTGGTTTTAACGAAAGTCGCCAGAAATAACGAAAACAGTAGTTGTATTTTCTGAAGTAAATCTATTTGTCATGATTGCTAGAGTCTAATGGACATTGTATAAAAACAAACGCCTGACCGTAATGATCGCCACATATGGTATGGCGATCTTGCGATCTACTTATGAATTCGTATTTCTTGACACTAGTGACAAACAATGACGAGCGTTCTCACAGCAACAGCATTCTGAAACAAAACGCTAACGGCGGTCTTGGGGTACATCGACTTCATCATATGAAGAAGAAGAATATCTAGCTGTCTTTCGAAACAAATTATTTTTATTCTGTCATTAAATTTCGCATATAACCCTCCACAAATTTATACATAGAATTTCGGTAATTTGTAACGTCGCAGCAAAAAAACGGTACTTAAATTACGTAATTATGCGTATAAGAATTTCTGCAAACCGGTTGCGTTAAATTTGTTCGTGTAGTGTATCGAGTAAAGTTAATCCACGGGGCGTGTGTACGCGGCGCGGGGCGGCGCGCGGGCGGGGCCGGCCTGTGATCTTTACTGATCCGCGCCGTAGCGACTCGCAGCTTTCATGTTAATAATTGTCTTTCCCGTAATGTCTCCTATAAATTCGGCGGGCGTCGCGGGGCCTCGCTGCCGGGCAATTATATACAGATACGCGATAGACAATTTAAAGCGTGAATTAACGAGTTCCTTCTGAAGTTTCGAAAAAACATTCAGTAGGCATAATGCGATATGTAGGTATTGATTTGTTATCGTTTCGTTATCAAATCCTCGTTACGAGTATATATTTTTCAGATATATATATTATTTATGTTCCTATAAATCGCATGTATATACACAGAAATTATAAACTTTGGTTAAAATAAACGATTTCCTAAGGTTAATATAAGACTACATAAATACGATGATATTTTAGTAAATAAATATTCTTTATGTAACAAAGTTTGTTACTGTGACCGTTTGAATCAAATGAAAAGTAATTAATAATAACTTTGGTAATTTTAATGATACCCTTTAACTTTACGCCATAAAACTTTAAACAAATTTACAATAGTTAATTGTAAAATGTATAAAGTTTTTTTATTAACTATTATAGTGATATTTATTAGGAACATCTGTATTTTCAACTAAATGTTTTGGTATATATTATTATTAGTGCTTGGTATACGATATTAAATTATTTTAGTACTTTTAACTAAACTACGTTTGTATTTTTCACAGAATGGTACTCATATAGTTTACCATATTATTTTTGTTGAGATACAAAAGTCAGTTTAATATAGTGGTCCCGCAATGCACGAACTTTTAGATATAAAGCCGAAAAGAATAAATACTACACTTTGCTCTCAGCCAAAAGGCCAAAAAGCGATAGCTCAGAGACACTCGGAATTGTTTAAGTTTGATCGTCGACACACCTATGAAATGATTTAAACTTTTTGTTAGCGCCATCTACAGCATAATATTAAAAATAATTCGTTAACAACAAAACATCTTTAATAACGAAATAGTCTTGTGTTGAAATAATACAATCGTTTCTCAATATTTTATGATAATACCATCAAAAAAAGGTTTTGTTGGTATTATAATAAAAAAGTGTGTTTGTATTTTACGAAATAGTATTGTAAACATAAGCTCTGCATAATGTTACTTTTAGCTAAGAATAACATTTGTCTTTGTAAGAAAAAGTAAAGCACTTTTAATCAGAGTTAATTGTCACTATAAGAATTTTGATGTAAAACATCAATTGGCGCGCCTTGGCAGTAAAATCGACTTGGATGCCGTGACAGATGATTCATGCCGTCATTCCCCCCACTACGCGACTGTTCGTGACTCCTTTGTGTATGTGCGCGCTTATACTGTACACTTTCTGTCTAATACAGAGACGACGGTTTAACTTTAATACCGATTTTAGTCCGACGGCTGACCATAGGCTAACGAAAACTCTATTCAGAAACGCGTACTAACGTTAATACCGGTACTTGGGTGGGACTAGCGACCATTGTTTTAATAAACCACCTCGAACCAGGTTTAAGTGAGTTAGTACGGGATTTGTGTAACAGGTTAAAACAGTTGTATACGCGAAATCATTTCATATTTGTAGTTATGGAAATAAATGAGTGATGATATTAATGCTATTATATAACATGACGAAATTTATGAAATACCAATTGAACAACCGAGGATTTATTGTAAAAAGATCGATCCGTTCGAACTTTTCACTTTGTACTTGTTTTGTGATTATTGACGTCTGTTTGTTTATCTTCAATAATTTTAATTTTGTGCTGAATTAAGTTCAGTAGAAAAACATTAACTTGTTCACTCCGGTTCTCTTCCTTTTTCCTTTTTGTCGCATTAGGTTTGCCGTTAATTAACGCTATTTCAAATTACAAAAGGTAAAGTAGATCAATAATTAAAGTCGAAATTAAAACCTCGTATGCCAACAATGCCATATTAGATCAACCGCTGTCAAAATAAGCCCTTGTTAAAGCGACTAATTACAATAGACAGTTGATTTTTATAGCGTGTATTCGCAAATAGTTAGCATTATCATGTGTTGCTATTTAAAATGTCTAATACCGGTGCTTACAAATACCGCGCTTAAGGACGACTCTGAATTGAATTGACGTAGGTTAGTTAATCCGGCCTTAGGTACTGGTTTAGTTAGAACCACCTTAGTACTGGTTTTAAGACAACGTTTCTGAATTGGACAGTTAGATACTTTCTGTGTGAGCTGCGTTCCTGTTTATATTCAACTATAGTATACTTGACACGTATACCATTTTTATACACGCGTTGTATTGTTGTTTACAATATAATTGTTTTAAAGCGTTGAAAGATTTCGAATCAGTTATAATATTATCAAATCGAAATTTGAGTGACAGTGACTAATGTTAATTTCGCAACTAACGATTCAATCCTTTTGACATCATTGCTGGAACAAAAATTATAAATCAATTAATAAATCAGCTGAATCAACAACTAGATATGGGACGACAATCGACACTGTATTTTCGAGTTATCTTGATAACATGGCTTATAGTTTTGTTACCTATTTAAATTATCATTTCTACAATACGGACGGTATTCACATAACACATAACACATTCAACAGATACTATTACAGAAATCACAGAAGATGATACATCAAATAAAATCCCGTAGCTCCATTTTAAAACATATTTTATATTCTATTCATGCAATATGTATATACACATTGTAATTATGATAATTAAGATGGTAAGAAAAAAGAAATAAATCGTTTTTATTAATGAAACTATAAATTTTCATTATTTTATTTCATTTTTTGTTATAAATTTTTATTCATTGTGAAACCTAATATTAACATAGCTGTTTCACATCTGCCAGGCGTCCCGTGACGGCCAATTTTCGTTAATATTATGAAATACCGGTGTTATTTCATAAAATTCTATTAATAAAGAAATTTTCAAGTTGAGAATGATTTAACTGATTTATAATTACTTTAAAATGAATACGAAATTAATTTTCAACACAACGTTTTACATATTTTATTATGTTTTTATGTTAAAATTACCATGTAATCTTTTTTATTTCATAAAAGATTTTTGGGTTTTGTCATATTTTATGAGTATATTTTACATAACATGTTAATTGAAAACAAATATGGTTTTAGTTTACTTTAACGAAATTTATAATCACTTTTATAAAAAAAAAAGTGTTGTTAAAATCAACGTAATAAAAGTTTAATTTTTGACATTTCTCTTTGTCAAAATACGTTTCGTATTTAGTTATTATCACTAAATACTGTCCGTTATGTTTATCCTGAGAATTGTTTTGTGTACGTATTTTACAAAACACGAATCTTAAATTAGTTAAAGTTACTAGTATGTACTACCAATATATTTTGTTGCTTTTATAAAACACAATGTACTGTTTAATTTCATCGCTATAATTATTTAATATTATTTTAAAATAGGTCTTTTTACAAACAATTCATTTGAATTGACTATATTCAATTACAACTACATTTTTAATACAACATATAAAATTGTAATTATAAATCAATTTCTTTTGTGATATTAACAATAATCGTCGAAAAAATGTGCATTATTTTTTTAAGGTAGAGGCACTGCCATTGGAGCACAATGTTACTTTATCGTATATTGAAGTGCGATATTTAATCAGTTACTTAACTGCATCTTATATATATATATATATATATATATTTGGCAACAAATCTAGCGAAGTCACCATAAGAGGAGTGGGGGGATGTATACTCGTGTACCGGCGGATGGTGCGGCGGCGCCGTAAATCTCTGCTAATCCGCGCCGCAGTCGGCTCACCGTTCTCATGCTAATAATTGTCTCGGCGGAGTGTCTCCTATAAATTCGGGCGGCGGGCGGCGCCACCGGGCGATTGAAGCTCGGCGGCGCGGGCGGCCACTTAGTTTATGGCGTACATTACGAAGTTGTCTACGGAAGTTTCTCTTGAGTGCATTTAACCGTCTAACGCCTGCAAAGCTCGCCCGAATATTAATGGACGGTTCGACGCGGACCTGGGTGATTAAACACCCGGCCCGCGCCGATTCGGAACTTCGGCGACGGTTCTTCCATTTAAATGTGCCCCGATCCGCAAGTCATCAATCGAGGCCATCGGCGCGCGCCCGCAAACTCGATAGTTACGGGCCCTGAGCTATCGGCGCTAATCAGTCGAGGCGTATCAAACAAACACTGGCCCGGCTGATCGATAGAGTACATCTGTCGACCTCCACGCTTTGTAGGATAGTGGTAGTGCTGTAGTCGCGACAAATCGCTATTGCAGTCCTTTGAATAACAGCATAGCCTCTTGTTGTGGAATGTTGTTTCTCTTCACATACTTGGAGTTCGAAGAAAATGATGATCAATGATTATCAAAGAAGTCCATTATCTTATTAAGGCTTCGATACAAAATAAATAAAACATTTACTCTTTTACTATGTTTGAATATTAAATAAGAAACCTGAAAAATATTTTTTTATAAAATAAATATTGAAATATTTTAAGAACAATGAACAATCCTATACTTTGCCAATATTACATGTATACCTTTATCGTAATACTTAATGAGAATATATTTAAGCGTAGTCACTTACATGTTAACTTGACGTTTACAGTTCGAAACTCTTGGGATTTGTGTGCTCACTGGTCGAGTCATGCAGTACGGTGCAGCAGCACATGCTGCAGTGTAGGGGCTTCCTCGTGATATCGCACATGCTGCAAAGATGCGGTCGGGACCACCTGACCGGCGACACACTGGCGTCTTTCCTACATCTGACGAAACACCTGGTCACCTGTTGCTCGCCAAACTCGGATTTGCTACTGAAACAGGTAAAAAAAAAACTACGTTTCCACATTATATATGTTATACAAATATACGAGACTATTCGTCTATTGACGACCAAGATTTGTGCGAATAATAGATTAGACTGTATATAAAATATGTCAAATTGACGTCGCATAATCGACGCCTGCATTGATTATCACCGTTATGTTAATTTTGCACAAAAAGTAACGTGCAATGTAAACATAAGTACAACAATTTCATGCCATTAATTTGGTGTGTATAAGATTTTCTAGGGCGACTGTTGTCACGCACACATTTCGTGTCGTGGCGACACATTATTGTCGTATGAAATATTTGTCATCAAGACGTAACAGGTTACTGCGTGTTTATTTCTATGTGACTACTTTTTTATTAACATCAAGTTCGGACTCTTAAATGAACCATGGAGCACTAGATATATTTTGATGTCAACTAGGCTAATCCAGACTTTCCGGTAAGTAAACTTTAATTTTATGACATTCTGACTTTCAGACACATTCCACATTATCCGACACTATGTTATAATTATTAGGTTCGACCCAATGTCGCAATTAGTAAAAATATAAAATATATTGCCTCTCATTTTCCCTCAATGGTATTGAATTCGACCTATGCGACGATTGTATAGTGTTTTTTTTTTATGTGAATACGTTTTCTGCGTAAGCGATCTTGGATCACGGGCAAAAGTGCACGAGGTGCGGAACGTCGATGTTTAGTTTGTACGTTTTTTGACAATCCCATGCACTTCGTTTATAAAGCGAGCGATGACGGCCGAGCGGTTGGCGCGCGCTGCCTATGAACCGGAAGGTGTCCCGTTTGAATCCTAGCTAAGGACGTATCGTCTTAATGAGTTATTAAACGTCACCACTGCGTTGATCGGAAAGCCCATCAACAGCGTGGAGTCGGCCCCTTAATTTGTAACAAACAAACTTTGAGACCGTATACGTCTGCGGTTAGGTGATTACAATCTTTCGCAGACGTTTGAATGCGATTACGATTACATTGCTTGATTCGGTAGATTCCTGACCATTTATACCGAAGCGGTATCGGGAATGTACGACACTTACGTATTCGGTGTCGGTTATCGGATATGGTATAACAATTTCCGGTGATGATATAGTATCGAATAGTGTGGAAACGTGTTAAGAATAGCACTAAAATAATAGGCAGCGGTCGTGATGTGAGCTTAAGAAATTATATGTCTGGAACACATTATTTTGTTGTCCTTCATCAAAGCTACCAATTGGTTATTAATATTCATACCGGTGTAAATCCATTAATTACGTAAGCTGTTCTTTTTTTTTTGGTGGTGGAATAAGGTGGTGGCTCAGAACAATGGTAACTCCATGGTAGGACACTCGATTTTGATTTTCAATTCGAAGGTCGTGGGTTCGATCCCGAGCATTTACCAATGAGTTTTGTACATTTATATTTACGCCTTTGTGTATTCAACAATGCCACACTATAACTGTGAAGGAAAACAACGTGAGGACACTCACATCTTGAGAGTAGGAAAACTTACACCTGTGCTGTGTAAAACATGTACACAGCGGCGGGGTCATGTTGGATTGAAATTGGAAAACTTATATGCGTACCAAATATGCCATCTCTGGCAACCCCGTATTAGGGATGGCCCTGTGAGCTATGTATGTTTTTTTTTATTTTGTTCTTAATACCCTACCACCCTGTGGGGAGCTTTGATAAAATATAGATATACGTCTGCTTTACCTGAAATTTCCTCCCATTTTTTAAATTTGTTGAATGTGTTCACATTATTGAACATAATAGGTATATACAATAGTACATTTATTTAATATCAAAGTTGATGTGAGATTTTACATCGACTCCCCCATCCCCTAAATGAGATTTTGTCAGATCACCCCATTTTGAGCTCACGTAATTTATGGATGAACCTTCTTAATGCTAAAGTTTGTTTTAGAACTTTGGTTTTTATCGAGATTGTTGTCCGTTTGTCAAAGTTTCAAATTCTCGTACTCTTGTACACGATAATATATTTTATTATTTATCAGCATTTACAATATTTTAACAGTCCAATTTATAAATTACATTTTTGGGTTTTATCACAAGCGATTACGGTATATCTCGTCGTGATATAGCGAGGCAGCATTAGAAGTGCCGTTGTTTATACACGTCGCCCGCGAACAATGAGGACTTATCACTAATCCTGTAGCCATTGTGATGGTATCAGATTGTACGGCTGTGGGACCCGCTTTCGCCGATTTTGTTCACATCCACTGTGTATAGAGATAACACGTAGATTATAAATGAGCTTTAACGTTTAATTAATATAAACGAGTAAAATACATACAGCTGCGATCTTAAATGTTTTTTTTCTGCGATAGTCGGTTGGACTTAACTAGTCTCTGTATTAATCACGCAGCGTGGTAGGTGATAATTGAATATTTTTCGCCACAGCAGCGTTACGTAATTAAAATACGTAAAGAAATTTATAATAAAAATGACAAACTTGTTTAATAAGTCAAAAAGCGAAATAATAAGTTCATCGTCAGAATTAGAAGAAACGATATCTGCCGTAAAAGAAAATTTTTCTAACAGTTATCTTGCATTAAAAATTCAGGAGCTGCTAGACGTACGAGATTAAGTTCAATACTGGATGTTCTTCAATTGCTAAATTAATGATTATCAAACAAATATAATTTCAATCTGAAAATTATTAAAAAACACCTTTTAACATATACTGTATGTATTATACTTTAATGGTGAAATACGACAATTTTATCTCCCCACTATTTTTATTGTGCACCTTCAATTAATAATATTTGTTTCGAGTTGTTAGCGCATGCGCCTCTTGCTTTCACTCACAATGATTTTTATGACAGCAAACCGTTTGCACATCCGTCTTCTATTGCCACACCCTGACCCCACAACGTACACCTTTGCAATCACCTAGATCAGTAGAAAGGATAATCCTTTTGGTAAATGCCGTTAGCATGAATGTTTATGAGTTCTTGTGTCATCTTTGATGTTAAAGCTGACCTAATGCAACTCATAAACTAAATTTCTACTGAAGCTATAAACCTCGTAAATACTAGAGTCGAGTTTCGATAATTATCGTTTCGTAATTTTTCTTGTGCCAAACGTATCAGAACTTTTAATCGACACATAACTTCTTTTGCAGAAATATTTTGAAAAGTATCTTCGCTCATGTTAGTATAAATAAGATGTGCGAACATCCAGATAACGTAGCAAGAGAGCCCTACGCTAACAGCCTTCGGACAGTGTGTGGTCAACGCTAATCGGCAGTCGTTTTGCCGTTCCTTTGTCACTTGGCAGTTGTTGGACCACGCGCTGTTCAACCTCGCGCTGTGGGTGTACACGCCGCGTCGGTGCAGGCGCGCCTCTACCTTCTGCTACCTGGCGACCGATTTCCGCCGACGCTCACATATATGGCGGGTGGGTGAGAGCAAGGCTGCGCTGCAGGACCGTGCACTACGCTGGAATCGAGCAGCATCACACCTAAGGGACTAGGTCAATTGTTAATTATTATTACCTTGAACTATATATTTGAAATAAAATTATTAGGTATGTATTTTACAATTTATGTAATAAGTTTATTGATTTTAACGCATTCAGTTTTTTCATTTTATACACTCTTTTCATCTGCTCAGAAACGTTTTCAAAATATCACGACAACCGATCTGAGAGCATGTTTCTTTTCATACTAGTTATTAGGTATCGCTTTGTCTCTAGGTGAACAAATAGGTTGTTTCATTTGTACAATATTTTTTCTGCCATACATGAGTTTTAGTTTTATGTCGAAAAAAATTCCTGAAAGTTTGAGCCCTTAATTTTAATTCTATACTTCCTTTTTAATTTTGAAATTTTCCCATTTAAAAGCATGTATTTTAATTTTTCTTTAAGTTTCATATCTGGCTGGTTTGTTATAGTAACTTATCACCATAATTTTAACAAAGTATTCTATGGTTCTGAGAAGGTCTCTACACCAATTTATTTTAAGTTAATTTGCAATGATTGCAGCAGTCTAAAAGTTTTTGCATATTTCTATAAAAATCGACTGAATGGTTGGTTTTACCGCCAGTTTTAATTTGGCTTTGGTTTGCAAAATTAAAAGTACTTAGAATTAAAATTAAATGCTCACTAGGATTTTTTTTGACGTAAAACAAATTTCAATTATCAGCGAAAAAATATTCATTTTAAATGAAACACTGTAATGTCTAACCGCTCACAAAATATTTGATTTTAAAAGATCAATTGTCAGAGATCGGGACTGTGTTGATGGTAGGTAAACGATCTTTCAGAAGGCAAGAGTTCTTTTTTTATCGCGATATGCGTGTAACATAATGCATTAATAAACCATTTATCGGTCGAACTTTTCGAGAACAATAAACATATAAATGGCACTGCGTCATCCAACAATCACTATTTTATGTTCTCCTTCGTCGTCGGCAACCTGGGCCCGACCGCACTGAAGAAGATCGCATTTTACACACGCTTCGCGCCCTTCAATCATATCGGTGCCAACTCCCCAAAGTTATCGTTTTGTATCTGAATCGAAACAATAAATTGTTTTTTCATCTCATCCCACAATGTCATAAGTAGCATTTGGCAGTTCGTGAATACGTGCGTCACAAAGCATTTTTTTTGTGTCAGTCAACATTGATCGAGCCGTTCTATTCTGAAGTGAGTTCATGAGGAAACCAACGATAATATACGGTTTATTAAAATTTAAATATTGATCAGCCTTTCGGATTTCGGTTATAAAGCAATCTCCAAATGACCTCGTATCTCTTTGTAGGTAATACGTTGATATTCCCGATGATTAGCCCTGATATTCAGTTACCACCATTGTGTGACTAATCGCCGTTGAAATTCACCACAGTTAAATTTAACTTAGCAAAAATGATATTTCATTATTTCTCTTTCATGTAGTTACTTAAAGGTTACTGAAAGTGGCGGAAGTTTTCCGTTAGCCGAATCCAGAATGCCGATTAAGGAACTTTATATCATTGTTGCTAACTACACTCATAACTGAAATAATGAAATAACAGAATAACCTCCTAATAAATTAGAGAACAGTACCCTGTTTATTTCGAAAATGTTGTTGGCAATATTTGCGCATTTTATTGATAGAATGTTTCAAATTATGTTTATGTTGTTTGTTTATGTTAAATGTTGTTTGAATTGCCACGCTATTAAAGAGTTTTATAAATGAATCACGGCTTAGTTTACATCTGGGGGAGTGATTTCAACCACCGTTTGTATACATACATCGAAATTCGAGCGTCAACGAGTTACTTTTCATTTGGCCATCAGAGCATTTATAAGTTTTAGTGCGAACAGTTACGTGCATAACGATAGGTTTAATGCAAATAACTTTTGCTAACATTCTATCTATGGATTTCACGAGAGATTATGCAAGTAAATAGCTAGTCCCTACAGGCAGAAGATTTAATATTTAATTAAATAACCATTTAGTTTATGAAACGAGTTATTGTATTATAATTTCATATAGCCAGGTTGAAATCACCCTCACACAGTGAATATACTTGACTGATGCATGATATTTACTTTAGTAATTGATGTTGTTGACGCATCAATATAATTTTAATGCAGCTATATTATTGGGCATAATTGAAATATTTTAATAGGTAAAAAGGACGCACATAAATTCACAGATCTATTCTTACACTCTACCCTATTTTCACTAGTTTAATTTATATGTATCTGCATTGCAGATGGCCCCGACCGGCGCATAAAGACATCTTAACTATCCGCGCTTACATCCCACTGTTCCTGAAACAACGATCATGATAGGCAACGGTGTGGAAAGAAGACGAGTTAATCCATACTGAATTATTTGACGACCATGCACGAGGACGAACCTGCACGACGTTTTGCAACGCTGATCTCGCTCATGTCTGAGCATCCCAGCCTATGGTGCCCGCTTTCGATGCTAAAGTAAGTGGCAAAGTCGTCTTGTGTAAATTAGAATCATAAATGTGATCAAATTATATACGTATGTAGACGTAGCTATAAAATAAATACTAAACATTTAAAATGTTATTTCATAATCGACGAATGCTATCCCCCGATATATTTTATCAATTATCGATTCTTATTCGGGTGGTCCATAAAATACACTGACGAAAAAAGAAAAGGTTGCGTCTGAAGAATCGTATCAAGATGCTGCTTTCAAAATATCATCTCTGAAAATATGAATTAAATTCAAAATATTTCTATTAAAAGTACCAATTTCATTTTGTGGAAAGTCCATATACCTGGTTGTTCAACTAAATGTTAATATTTAATTTATTAAGATCAAGGAAATGTTAATATTTAATATATTACGATCAATTAAAACCAAGGAGAAATTTGTATAAAATATAGATTTTATCATTCAGAAAGGTCCAAGTTTTAAAACATTGCGCCGAACTGGACATGAAGGGGCAAATATACATATATTTTCTTGATTTATTTTATGTATGGCCACCTGTTGTTGATTGTAATTTAATTATTCCGTCAAGTAATTATCAGGAATACATGAAGAAAAAATTATTAATGTGTTAATATCCGACTAAAGGTCGAAATAAACTTCGAGTTTTGTATTGAAAGGCTGAAAGCTTAGATATTATTGAACCATCTATCATCTGTTTTATGATATACTTTTTATGGGAAATGTTATTTAATTCTATAATTAGAGTATATTCGATTTGTTCTGCAATATTAACTTTTAATTTTCAGGGTGGCGTCCGGACGATATTCAAAATTATTGGCGTCAGAAAGTCAGATGATACGTTTACAAGCCCTCAAGTTACTGGGATTCTTTTTGAGTACAATACACACAAGTGAGATATCATAATATTCGTTTAGTAAATTAAACGTGATGACTACCGCATGCGTTGAATCAATGTATGTGCAAATCAGAGATCTGTTGAAAGTTGGGAATATCTTTATATAATTATTCATATTAGCGGACAATTATTAAAAAATTAGACCTAACAATTTATGTACCACAATCATTGTAGGCGTAAATATGACGATGTCGCCGCATAACCACGGCACTTACTGGCGGTGCGGCTGGCGCGGTGGCGGGCTGGCGCTGCCGGTGTACAACGCGCTCTACGAGCTGCTTACCGAGCACGTACAGCAAGTGTTGAATACACCATCCGGAGCCAAACTCGCTTCCGCCTATCCTAGTGTTGACAAGAGATTCTGTTCTCATGTATATATATATATATATATATAGATAATTCGTCAAATTTAGGAATCTCAGAATTAATAAACACGTTGTGTTGCTCTGAAATAACAAAGTTTTTATTTACCACAGGTTTACAGTTATAACAACAAATACAATAAACTAACAATACACATCCTACCTGAAATAACAAAGAAACGACATTTAAAGTTTATTAATTAATTTGTCGATTCCTCTTTCACTGAATTACAAGATAATTAACTTTTATTTCACACTATCACCATATTAAAAACCTCCTGTTTTATCCATTGAAATGACACTGACAGTTGTAACGCAGTGGCGCCATCTATTCATAACTAAGTGTAAACCTGAACTGTTTTATCTTCAAACAAATAGTTTAAAGAAATCTAATTTCTTTATATCTTCCCCACAGAATAGAAATTTTCATCGAAATTTTTACCATGCCACAACTTCATTCATACAGGAATTGGAATGAGCTTTGTGATATGAAATAAGTTAGATTCTAATTTCTTGTGGCCAGTATTTATTCTGTATATAGTATCAGATATTTTCTCTTCTATTCTATAAGGGCCAATCCTCAGCTCATCCAATTTTCTTCTATTCAACTTATGACCATTCTCAACATATACCATATCTCCTGTATTGAAATTATGCTGAATTCTATTCTTATCTATTAATTTTTTATTATAATTATGTGACCTGACAGAGTTTTCAAATGCAATTTTTCTAGCTATCATCCAGTCTTCCGCTGTTTTAGATTGTTTTAGCTCTTCTGGCAGGAATGAAACCTCTGTGCCCTCCAGAAGGTATCTTGGAGTGAAACCAGTAACTGTATGCACAGTATCGTTATACTTATTTACACAGGTGTGGGCTATTGTTGTCCATGCTGTTTTATTATTTCTTTCTTTCATTTATTTTACATCGGATCTTATTCACCAGTGTCTGATTCAGCCTCTCATTTAATCCATTTGAAAATGGCGAGTTTACCGCAGTGAAGACTAATGGGATGGATTTTTCATTCAAAAATGATTTAAATTCCCTTGAGTTTATTCCCGGATATTGATCGCTCAGAATCATACCAATTTCATTATAAATTTTTGTAGAGTTTTGTAAGTATATATGCATAACGAGGTGTAATGATCCACCAGCAAATGCAGATATCTTTTGTTGACCGTGTGCCGCCAAAGCCTCCAATTGTGTCTATTGAAACAATCTCAAAGGTTTTGAAGCAGGACCTAAGTGTGACATTAGACCATATTTCACCTGTCCTCTTGTTTTATTTTTATACATACTTCACATTTCTTACAAAATCATTTATATTCTTTGTTAAATTTTTTGCTGTATATATTCTTCCAATCATCTTTTGCATCTGCTTTACACCTATATGACACATTTTTTTATGTATTTGTTTTATAAGTCTTACACTGAATTCTTCAGATAATATAATTTTCTCTTGTTTATTAATTATTTTATAATAAATGTTGTGTCTGTGTATTAATTTATTCTTATTACTTTGTATGTTTTCATTTTTTTCTTGGTCCGTTACAACATCCTGTAACTGTATTAAATTAACTATTCTTAATTGTTCATCTGTATCATCTACTGCTTCCAGTACTGGGTTCCTGCTTAAACAGTCAGCTTCTAAATTATCTTTCCCAGGTGCATACTTAATCTTGAAGTCATATTGAGAGAGATAATATGTGAATTCTCCTAATTCTTCATCTATTCTAGATTTAATATTCATATTTTCCAATGGTTTATGGTCTGAGTACACAGTGAAATGTTTTCCTATGAGCCAGTACTGCCAGTATTTAACAGCTTCCTTAATGGCCAAGCATTCTAAATAAATAGCTTCTGTGCCTCGTTTAATTTTTTTGAAAAATATGCAACCGTTTTTCTTTTCCATTTGGCTGTATTTGCTTTAATATTGCTCCAATGCCTTCCAGTGATGCATCTGTATATATATTTATTGGTAAAGTCATATATTTCTAAGATTGGTTGTGAACAGTTTTTATTTCCTCAAATGAATTTTGACAATCGGTTGACCAAATAAACTTCTGGTTCTTTTAAGTAAATTATGTAGTGGTTTTAAAATTATTGTACATTTCGGTATATATTCATGATATAAAATTTACTTTTCCTAAAATTGTCTGATGTTTTTCTGCGATGTTGGTATTGGAAACTCCTGTATAGAAATTAAATTATCTCTCAGTGGTCGAACTGTATTGTTTCTATTATATGACCAAGGTATTTTACAGAATTTGCAGCAAATGTACATTTTGTAAACTTTAGTCTGAATCCTTCACTTTTATTGCTTCCAGCAATTGTTTCAAGTGGTTAATGTGTTCATTATATGTTTTAGAGAATACTAATATATCATCTATGTAATTTATTGTGAATTCAGTTAATTTATGTTTTCTTAGTATATTACTCAATATTCTTTGAAAATTGCTGGAGATGTCTTCAAGCCGAATGGTAAACAGGTCCATTGGAAATGTCCTTCCTGAGTAACAAATCCTGTTTTTTGTCTTCAATCCGTAGTGGAATAGACCAAAACGCTGAGTTTATATCTAAAGTAGAGAAATATTTGCAGTTCCGCGTCTTCACCACCAGGTCATCGATTAATGGAAACGGTTGTGCTTGTGGCAATATTATCTTGTTTAGTTCTCTAAAATCAATACATAACCTTGTCTTCTTTGGTCTTCTTTTTTGAAAGCTAGGTAACGGGTGCTGAAAAGGACTGTATGATTCTTCTATTAGATTTCTTTGGAGTAGGTTTCCTACTTGCTTTTCTATTTCTTTTTTTTTCCTATAGAACATCTGTAAGGCCTCTTGCTGCAGTATTTATCAACTAGCAAATCAATCCGAGCTTCGTAGTTTTTTATCTTTCCAACATCGTATTTATCCTTCGCAGCATGATTTATATTCATCAATCAAGTTATTTATTTCTGTTTCTTGTTGAGCGTTTAAATTATTCATATTTATTTTAAAATCCTCTTCCTTTATATGTTCATTAAAATTTATGGCAATCTCATTTTGATTTTCCTCTTCTTTAGAACTATTTTTGTAAATCAGTCTTTTATCTGTGGATGTTTCTTCTTGTTTCTGAGTTATATTTAAGTACTGGTCCTGAACCAAACAAAATTCCTTTATGATGTCAAGTCCGATTAGAAAATCATATTGAAACTCATTTCCATCCATTATGTAAACATTAACATTTTTTTCTATATTAAAAATTTTTACTTTAATTGTTGTCAAACCTTTTGTCCTTTTTACACCATTAATTGTTACTAAATTTGCATTTTTGAAATCACTTTTATTTTTTTTTCTTATATTTATCAATTTGGAATTTATCAGTGAAACATTAGAGCCTGAATCATATATACCAAATATTTCAACCTGCTCATTTAATGTTAGTTTGACTTTAATTAATGGTGTAATTATTCGTTTTTTTGTTCATCATCATTTAATTCAACATCCAACACAGTATTGTTTACATTCTTTTTCCTGTTTTCATATTCATCAGTTTGTTTAAACCAACATTTTCCTCTGTGGTAACGAACTCCTTTGTTTAATTTTTCACATATTTTACATGGAATCTCTTTTGAAATTTGTATTTATTATCAATATTCTTCTTAAATTTGGTAAAATCTTTTGGTAACTGCATACTTTGTTTGCCAATTTCATTGCAAAGTCTTGCCGTTGATGTTACTAATGTCCTATCAATTTTGTTCATGACATAATCCGGTAAACCCATCACTATAAGATTTATCATTGTTTGATTGTCAATATCTTTGTTTACCTCTAATAATAGGCGTTCTTTCTTTGTGGCATATTCCAATAAGGATCCTGTTTGATATCTAAATGTATATGCATATTTTACCTGAGACCATCCTTTATTACCATATGTTTCACAAAAATATTTTTCCACATATTCCATCCTGACTTAGCGGTAAACTTTATTAACATACCTGTGTACCAGTCTAAACATTGTTTATCCAGAAGATGTTTTAAAATCTCAATTTTACTTTCATCCTGTAGTATCTCAAATCTTTCACATTCAGTTTCAAATTCTTCAATCCATTGATTCACATTTGATGTTCTTCCTGAAAACTTCTCTAATAAAACTTGTCAGCGATTTTTACAAAATTTTTATGCTCTGGATCTAATTTGCTATTGTTATTGGAAGACTTGGTATCCTGTGTAATTTCATCCAGATACTGATCATCAAACTGCACATTTTCGCCTGCATCCAAGTAAATTTTTCGCAATTGATCTGTCAATGGGATCCATATTTTCGTGTCTGATGTCTCTTTTTAATGAATTCTTGATTTTTGCATAGACTTCTAAACTAGTTATGCCTGTATGTTTGTTTGCATTTTTTTCATCAGGTACGTCGTATACACATCCATCGGGTGTCTCGATTGAGGTTATGCAAATCAAATTAGTTTTGCCACATGCGGCTAATACCGCGAAAGTAAATCTTAATTTCTCCATATTCCTTCGTTATTAACTAGAAATGTCGTTTTATAAGACAATTCGTCAAATTTAGGAATCTCAGAATTAATAAACACGTTGTGTTGCTCTGAAATAACAAAGTTTTTTATTTACCACAGGTTTACAGTTATAACAACAAATACAATAAACTAACAATACACATCCTACCTGAAATAACAAAGAAACGACATTTAAAGTTTATTAATTAATTTGTCGATTCCTCTTTCACTGAATTACAAGATAATTAACTTTTATTTCACACTATCACCATATTAAAACCTCCTGTTTTATCCATTGAAATGACACTGACAGCTGTAACGCAGTGGCGCCATCTATTCATAACTAAGTGTAAACCTGAACTGTTTTATCTTCAAACAAATAGTTTAAAGAAATCTAATTTCTTTATATAATTTTAAATGTGCTTTAAAAAATTCAGTATAAAAGAATTGGATTTTCCAGAATTTTGTTTGAAATTGTAAGGTCAGATTAAAATCATGTAATTGAAAACAATTTTGTGTTAAACACTAATAATTTGAGTAAAACCACCGTAGTAAAGAAACGCCATTTTAATTCACCGATGCGATCGAGATTATTTACCTAAGGTGAACGTATCCACCTGAAATGATAACAAACAACAATGAAATAAATATTAATTTAAATTATTCATTGTTTACTTTTATTTTGTCTTTGAAGAATTCATTATTATTATTTAAAACGATTATACGAAAGCGATGTCCCTTTTTAATTGCTGCTTGTAATTGAATACTTATTTGTGTCTACGATATCGAGAAGAACGCCACTTTTGTGACGTGTGTCACTGAAACTATGCATTACACTTCACAAAAG
>BGZK01002229.1:0-70511 GCA_005406025.1 Eumeta japonica | reverse complement strand
CAAACAGAGTTAACCAATGTTATCTAGAAAGACGTGAAGATATACGCAAAGCGGTAATTTAAAATCTTATCGGGCTACATTTATTGCGTTTAGATTAAAAATATTATAACACTTGCCCGCAAGATATCCCGGTTGTAAAAGACGAGTTAGATTAGACTCTTATAAGATTGATTTATATGTGCTTGCGCATGCAGCTAAGGAAAAAGAAAAAAAAAATCATCAAGAACAACTGTAACCGATTCAGTTACATCAAATGCAGATGACAATTCAGGAGAAATCAGTTAAATAAGTCGTAAAGTCGTAAACCTCCTATTAATTTTTATACAATTATCATTATTTACTATTCAGAATTTCAACTCAATTTATAGAAGAAAAAATAAGATAATTTGTAACGATTACAAAATTAACCAAGATTTAAGTGCCTTAAAAAGTCAATTAGCAAGGGAGATCCCTTAATAATATTTATGTCAAACTTCCAAAAAGTAAAATCTCATTTAGTAGGTACATGATGTGACAAAATGATAGCAAAGAATCTTATGTACTTTATAATTTAGTTACGACTTAAAAATTTACTTGATACGTATAAAACTTTACAATTTAATTGTTATGCATGAAGTTTTTAATATTTTGAACGCCTTCATACGCCTATTAAATTTAAGTTTCACATTGAAGGATAAGCTAAAACTAAAATTATTCGTTAAAGTTTAATACTTATTATCTTTAATGAACTTTAAATGGTAATTGAAATGTCTTTGGTAATAAATATTATATGATTGAATTTATCCCTCACAACACATTAAAATCGTATTAGAGCTGCAAATTACTACAAAAAGACAAAAACGCTAATTGCTAAATCCACTATAAGATTTGGTAGATAATGTATGGACTATCTGTCAAATCATATGTTTTACCTTAGAGGAGCTCAAAGCGTCAAAATTGATCAAACAATATTCCCCATTTTCATTTTAAAGAGATGTTATACGTTTTCTTTAAGACACTGCGCCTCGAACATTATTGGATTCTAATGCGGTAGTTTCGTTTCTAACTACTACAACTCTTGAAATGACAATCTCATTATATTCGTATATTTTCCTAACAATACAATGTAAAGACATTGTATGTTTGCTTAATTGCTGTCAAACGTCGACGCAGAGTCTTAGCTTGGTAATTACGTAATACAAACTTCGGGGGTCGGATGTCAAATTAAGCAGCCTTGGCTTTGTGTATGTACATTGACGAGTGACGCTCTATGCTGAAGTTGCATGTACGTGTTTATCAAAGGCGGCCACTGTAAAATGTTTTGTTAACGAAATTGACATGCCATTGATTAGAAATCGATATGCATTGCGATTGAAAATGTCATTGTGAATAATTGGTACCGTAAAATGTGTGATGTAATAGAATGTCATTAAAATAGTCGAACGGAGATTGTGTGATTCCATAATAATAAGAAAAATTTTAGCAATTTTTTTTTATAAACGAAAAGAAAAAAAAACAGCAGGAACAGTGTGTCATTACAGTATCATGTATGTTAGGTTTCACTGTACAACAACGATAACCTTATTTTTAGACTCTGAACGATTACACGTTTCATACGATGTGGTTTTAGAAAGATGATGAGAAGTTACTTACGTGTCAACTGCGATGAAGATTACGTTATCAATTTTAATATCTATTATTCACAATATGAATACGAAAATAAAAGGGCGCACGTGCCACCAACGCATCAGTCGAAGAACCCAGAGTGATCCGACTTCCGCTACTTAGCGACTACTGACGGACGTCAGAGCGGGCCAGGGTCATCCCGCGGGACGCTCCATTGCTGCGAAATTGACCCCAATAAAAACCTATCGCGCTGTTTTATGACGCGGCCACGCGGGGACGTGAGCGGGATCATAACAGAGCGCACTCCGATATGACACACGCCGCCGTAGCCGCCTGAATGTCAGCCGTCACTTCTGCACGGTCACGTTAAGAACATATTCTTCACTTTTTTCTCTCTACGGATCTCCATCCTTACTATTTCCCGTTCTCGATCTTGATGATGATGACCCTTTTGGTTCAGCGGAAAAAATCGCTTGGCTACGCTGTCGGCTTCGATTTATGTATTTAAAACGACAAACATTATTGTAAATGTAAGAATATTGGAAGGTATTGGTTCATTATAACAATATCTTGCTGTATCATCTCATAATACCATCTAGAACTGAATAAATGTAAAAAGAAAACCCCGAGTTTTACCCCGACTCTACTCCAACTCTACCAATATTTCTTCCATTTAATTGCTAAGCAGTGAAAATTTAACAAACAGGTAAAATTGACAACAGCCCCCACTTTTGGATTTATAGCGTTAGTTGTAGAATTTATAATTGGAAGGGCACTGAGGACGAATAAAGAGCTTAAATAATATAACAGACTATAAAGTGTGACGAAAAATTGTATGTATAATATGTATTAAAGTATTTAGAACATATATTGGCGGATATTCAAAATGTTATGGTCAAATATAATGATTTATTAATAGCATTAATTACAAGATAAAAATTAATTTGCACGAAAAGAAAATACGTGCTAAATTAAAATAAATAAATAATTGTCTTGAAAGAATAAAAATTTTCGAGGTTCGTTTTGTATGTCAAATTAAAAATGAACTTTATGAACGGTTAACGTATATTTAACCACAGACAGGAGTAATTTATTCATTCCGTTGCTGCCGGAATGAAAATATACATCAAGGAACAATATTAGAGGAATGTTTTAAAAACCATTTATATTTTTATCATTCGAGGTTACTTTGAACTCTTGCTTCTTTGTTCGGGGATAATCGAAGTATCTGACAGGACTGAGAATGGAGTAGGTCCAGATCACTACAGACACCCACCTGATCAGATAAGCCGTTAAGACCAATAATGTTCATAAAAAAAAGTAGCAATAATGGCATCGAAATACACGCAAGTCCTGACGCTAAGAACTCCACAATGTGTTTGTTTGTCTAACCAACCCATCTTAGCAGTTAATATCAATCCGATTTTGGCAATCGTAGGATATTAACAAAGTTTCCGAATTTGTAATAAAAAAACTGAAGCAATGAAGAGAGACAGACTAGCGTATACAAATTATTAAGCTCTCCGCTCCTACAATGAGAATAATAACCATCTTAATACTCAAAGAGATAATAATGTGCGAGTCTTGATTTCGCTCCGGTTTTAACGTCGCAAAGACGCCCGTAAACCCGTTTACGGTCCAACAACAAAAATGTCTGGAGCTGGATATTAAATCCTTTTTAACACCCTCCAAAGTCGCTGACCTCCTAAACACTTTTACGTCCGAGCCCGCGCAACTTTGAAGATAAAGCTAATAGAAGCAGAACATACTTTAGCAATCAACTAATTAATGTACAGAAATTTGCTAGGGGGGCGTTCAAATACACGTGCACAAAATGTTAATTATTTATCCCTTCCCCCATTTATGTGATCATGAGGAATCGTACCTCCCATGTTTAAAAAACTTTTCCAAATTTTCATTAAACATGGAAATTATGTCGGGATTCTGATCTTTTTAAAACAAACACGGAACTGAAAAGTGATGTCAATTCTTGAAACTCTCATTCATTTCTAATAACAATATGAAAATAAATTTTAATGTAACTATGACAAAAACAATATCAAATTATCCATCGATATAAACCTTGAAAATGTGATTATGGAATGATAATAATTAAAAGTTGCACTTTTAGAAATAAAACAGGAGTTATTTTAAAAATATTTCATTCAAATAGCGCACGCGCTCTCGAACTGATAAGTGAACACAATTGTCAGATTGCGCGCTGAGCGCGTCATTTATATTAGGTAAATTATTCTGCTTGTCGAGTTTCATATCGAAGAGTGTTGTAATGAATATTCCTAATTTCAGGGTACTTTCTTTAAATAATAAATTAACACATCATAAAATAGAATGGAGTGGAACTATTCACTTAACCAATGGCATCTTTTTCTTCTTCTTTTTTCGTTCGCAGGCCTATTGTTTGTGTTCGGTTCTCCTCGCTTTTCTGCGCAGAGCAGTTTTTCATCTTGAGTTCTCGGTTCTAGAGTTTGGGTCTTGTGAAGGACTTTCCTTACATTTTACCAGCACCTCTTTACCGTTTCGATAGGTTCAACGCAATTTGTATTAAATGGTTGCGTTTACGTCTTTTAACACGCCCATACCATTTAACGCAGTTTAGGGTAGTCGTAGCTGTGATCGCTTGAAGTTACATAATATGCATTATTACAAATTCTATCAGGACCGGCCACACCTCCCGCTCATCCCAGCATCTTCATTTTTTTCGCATGTATTTTTCTATATATAATAATATTTACGTCTTCTTTATTGTCTAGTGTCCGGATCCGTACAATAACGTCGCAAAACTTCCGTCTTACTCATAGACTTTGCTCTTAGTTTTCATGAAGGATGCGTGCAACATACAACACGCCTGCAAGCAATCGCGATTTATGCCATGCTACGTAGATTCTGTGAACGGTATCAGCGTCTGTTGTGAACGTGTAGCACAGATATTTGAATTTGTCTACTATGGGACAATTCCCACAGTAGGTAAATTCCACACCTCTGTGACATAGCTAAAACCAAAAACCTAGTACAAGTATTCATAAAATACTTTGAGGTGATATATTTAGTATTTGTAAGCTTATAATAAAGAAAAAGCAAAAAAATATGTATGTTTAACTTAACCTTTTTGTAATAAACCTGGGACAATATCAATAAAAGCAGATAAGGGTATAGAACATGAAAAGTACTGCAAAAAGCTACTATATCACTATGCAGAGGGAGTTAATTATAAAAAGATTGTTATCGCTAATATTTTAAATGTCTTCATTCGCATATAACATGAACGAAACATATGGTCTAAATTCAGTTGATTCAGTATTACTAAAATAATTGTCTGAATATCATTATCGAAGTGATATTGATAAATTGCGAAAATTTTGGGTTCAAGATATAAATATTAAAAACACAGGTGTTGTATCAAACATTCTTTATTAAGTTGAAAACTTATATATACAGATTATAATAACGATTCTCATGGCAAATAAAATTGAAAATTCAATATTAACGATTTTTTTGTTAATGCACTTTTTAACCGAAAAACAACCCTTTACAAAATAACTATTGTTGATAGCAAAACGTTATAAAATTCTCTTACTATTTGAACTAAATAAACATTTTAGACAATAAACACAAGTGACATTTTCAGATGTTGGCGAAAATGAGAAAAAGATAATATTAATATTTTATTTAATAATATTCATACAACAGGACCACTTTTTTTACAATGTCGCGGAAACAGCATATAGATCCTCTCTAATTTTCCAAAGCTGATGAGAACAAAATGTTGTATTTTATTTTTACTGCAGTTTTAACGCTCATCTTGTATTGTACGTAATTGAATCTACTCATCACGAGCAGATACCAGAGACACAAAACACCATAATAATATATCAGTTTCGATAAGGGCACAAAACTCTAGCACAAAACACGAACACCTATCTAAATTCTATCATTCGATTAAAATAATCTATACGACGGTATAGCTCAAAAGGCGGAGCAATAAAACTTTTATCGCCGAACGTGTCAATAAAATTGGCGGTGTTTCGATATAAAACTCTTCATGGATCAATATAAAAAAAAAAAAAAACATGAACTACCAGAAAGAGGTTTAATGTTGATTAATAACCGGGCTTCAAAGGAAATCAATTTGAGCTCAGAAGAAAAAAAATGATTAGACGTTATCTCGCCCTTGGCCCGTCAGGTCGGTTTCCTGCAGGTAATGAATGGTGTTGAAAATATACTTAAAAGATTTTTTTGCTTAGAAATCATTCGGTCGGCTCATTGCCGTGACGAGCACTTCATTAGCGCTAATAAATAACGCTACGTGCACCTTATTTGGGTCTTATCAATTAACGACACCGAAATACAGGTACGATTATTATATTTAAATATATCCGCTGTATAAAAGTCATTAATAATAACAAAAAAATAAGAGAATTAATTCAACTCTGAGATAAAAATAAATAAAAAGAATGTCCTAGAACAATCTAGACTTTCAAAATTAAAGTGGGAACAATTACTTGCACAAAAAGTAAAGCAACTAACTACCTTCCTAAAAAAAATATGCAAAAGTTGACATTGCAGGACAGCCCGAAACTTTTATGCATTGTTTAGAGCAATAGTATTTTTGAACTCGGAAAGCATGAAAATTTACGAGCTTAAAATTATGAGTGCTTATTTTCCAAATTATTAGAGATCTAACATATGACTTGTTATTTTTCAAATATCTTGACAAAGATATCTTTTGAACAAGGCAAGCGGTTTGAATAGGGTTTACGATTTGCAGTTTTTTGAATTCGAAAAGTTGATCGGTAAAAATCTAAAAGTTATTTGAAAAACCTTTTTTTCAAACACTTCAATTATATTTTTTGATGAATTTAATCGGTTTCAAAGACAATTGCGAAGTTTAACGCAGATTTTAAAACGAAAAAATTGATCCTATTTTGAAAATCGATTATTAAAAAAATCTTAATGTTATCACAGATAAACATTTTTTAACTTATTTTATAACCACGATTTCTCTCAAAGAAATTAATAGCTTTCGCGGTGTTATTAGGAACAAAGTTGATTAATTTTGGGATCGATTGGTTAAATGATTACGAAATTATTTGAAAAAATCAATTTTCTCTTGAGAATCGTCATTAATTGCGTAACCGTTTGATGTTAAATTTTTAGGAAATCGTGTTTCAATTAAGTGATTTCGCGTGTCGCAACCCCGACTCCAATCGGTCTATTCCTTTAAAAGATATCCATGATTTACACACACAAGAACATACACCCTTACATACGTACATACACGATTACATCTCGATTTAAAAAATTCGCAGTGAAAACAGCACCTATCCTAATTCCTTAAAATTTTCTATTTTCTGAGCGGACAGTTAAAAATAAAGAAAGTAGATGATCGCTCAACTACCACACAAATAATAAAGAATTCCCATGTAGAAGAATAAGATACAAAGACAATATTGTATAACATTTTTCTTCACAAACATGATACTGTTTATCTCTCCGTTGCACATGCCACAAAACGAATGGGCTTGAAGAGTCGGTGTGAACTCAAAAAGTCTCCGTTCACGAAACACAAAAAAAAAACTCTATACTTTCTGCTAACCTGCGATTCGTGAAGTCGTCTTTAAGTGAGCGGTTTTACTGCTCTGCCGCGCGGGGTCCGGCTTGGGACCTTGGATATGCAACCAGAAGTCAATTTTACTGCCGGCCGACGGATGCATGCTTCAAGGCTTTCTTAAATAATACACACGCACACATACATAAATAAAGGCGTGCGCGCGCACACATGCACACGCCGGCGCAGGAAAAATTAGTATTATACCTTTATGAGGCATAAATCTGTATCATTACGGCCATCGGACGCATTATCGCAATGAGCCAATTATGGTACAAAAGTCTCTCTTATGTATTTAAGAATATATTCGGAGCGAGCGAAGGAAATGACCCGATTGCACAAAAAAATTATAGGAAGAATAAAACATTGATCGACGTACTTGCGTCAGTTTTTATTGATACTATATTTCACTCAATCTGTTTTGATTAAAAACAATATTTATCTGTATAAGTAATTAAAAAAAAAAATTATAAGATATCAATATTGTTTAAATAAATATTCATGTCACTGAAATATTTAAAAATATCTCTTATTCTTTTTATTGAGAATGCATAAATTGGTATGGGGATTATACCAAATTGTACAAAAACGGCTTGCTTTAATCAAATACAGAGATTTTTTGTTTATATTGTGTGATTTAAATTAATAAAGTAAAAAAAAAATACTAATTTTAAACTTGTGCTTTTTATGCCGCATTAACTGAAAAAACTAACAAAACAGTATAATATTCCACTTAATAAATGGTATCGAATAGACCGGGAGATGGAGACACAAAATTCCAGGTCATTTGTACCAGTATGGCGACTCTTCAGGGGTATAATTACCTAATGACAAAAAGGAAAATAATGGTCATAGCGCTGGTACCGGCGGGCCGATCGCTTGGGCGTTAATCGAACATGTCGGATAAATTACGAGAGTCGGATGATTTGTTCCACAAAAATTCTTGTTTTTTCCCATAGTCCATGAAAAAATAAGTAGGCGGTAGCTAATGCCTTACTTCTCCGGTGTGACTTACAGTCCGCCATACCGACGGGAACAAATTAATGTAAAAAAAAAAACAATTCAACCATTTGTACCAGGCTAATTTTTGCGTAATTAGTCATTGTCGAGTGCCATTTATGAAAATTATCGTGCTATACTTTTCCGACGGTTCCAAATGGCCGCCATACCGCCGCAAAGTAGTAATTTTTTTTTTTGTAAAACGATTTTTACCACACTGAAATGTTTTTAATTGTTCTTTGTATGATCATAAATAGAAGTCTAGTAATGGCATACTTGTGGGAGGTGGCGAATATATTCTACGGTTGCCACCGCTCGAACGATTCCTCGAGTTGTAGAGATCTCGGCTCATCGTGTCGTATGGCAACCCAGATATGCGGCAGCTGCTTATACCAGACCACCCAGAATAATATATACATACTGATGCAGTAAGCAGCGACAAGGACGAAGAAAACGAACACGAATACGCCGGAGATTTCGGTTCAGATGACGTTTAAAGTTTATGAAGTTTTGTAAATCTTCCCGTCGGTATGGCGGACTGTAAGTCACACCGGAGAAGTAAGGCATTAGCTACCGCCTACTTATTTTTTCATGGACTATGGGAAAAAACAAGAATTTTTGTGGAACAAATCATCCGACTCTCGTAATTTATCCGACATGTTCGATTAACGCCCAAGCGATCGGCCCGCCGGTACCAGCGCTATGACCATTATTTTCCTTTTTGTCATTAGGTAATTATACCCCTGAAGAGTCGCCATACTGGTACAAATGACCTGGAATTTTGTGTCACCATCTCCCGGTCTATTACTAGTATATAAATAGGAAAAATAGTTATTCGGCCGGCGTATATTAAAACTTTTTGTTCACCAGTTCCGGTTTTTTTCATTACATTTTATTTTAATGAAATAAAAGAAAATCCTTTTCCAGTCTCCTCATTTAACTGATACAAAAACTTTAACAATTTTAAATTAAGACTCTTATGATATCTGCTAATCTGCTAAAACAAAAAGTAATTCATCGGATAAGAGTTATTTAACAATATCGGCCTAAAAACATTCTTTGTTTTCTGCAAGATTCGTACATATTGCCTTCTTTTGTGATTGTAATATGCGTTTAGTTTTTGAAAAACACATTTAAGAACTTAGATACGTTCCCCAATCTCATTTGAACTGTTTAGTGTTATCAATAAAATTTTGACTTATTAATTTATTGGAGATTGTAATAACAGCAAAAAATTTGATGAATTGCACAGCTAAAACTAGCCTGGAAATAAAAAATTTTTCCTTATTTTCGATTCTATGAAAATTGATTTTGTGTCGCGTTACAGTGGAGTCAGCGAAAGACTAAGCTCTAAATGGAAATAAGTAATATTAAAAGAGATATCGAATAAAATTTGAACCATTCTTACATAAAAAAACTGATGTTACTTATTTTCGTTATTTTATTTAATTTTTTCAATATCTTACTATGTTCAGATTAATAATCGATTAAAAGCAAAGACAAACAAACATCCGCAAGCGCATTAAAATTCAGGATCATAAAAGTAATTTATAACCATCAATCACGTCGTAAAATCATCCACAACGAATCGAGTAATAAAGGAAAAAATATCGCCAATCTGAAACTGTACTAAATAATGACATTAAAATAATATTGTGAGCTTGTTGTATGCTAAGGTAAATCAAGTGCAATCAATTTATAGTACAAATAATATATATAAAAGTGCATATTTACATGGTTTACTTGTCTGGGTTTTTGTTTAGGAACTAGTAATCATGATGGAGATTGACAGAAGAGTAAATACAGAGTGAGTGGAAAGTGGATGGGATATTGGGGGGCCACCCATAAACTGCGTCACACGAATTTGAATATTTATGGAGCTCCCGCCCGTCCTTGTCAGAGGTGATCGCATAAATATAATAATATTCTAAATACCGATATGTATAAATTTAATGCATTCAAAATATTTGATTGAATATGAACGATTTCAATATACACTCATGTGAAATTAATTTATGAGGAAACAAAGCAGAACATTAATGAGTAGTATATTTTAGGACAGTTTTTTATTAAATAATAGAAATAATTCTTCGTTTGATATGATGTTTCCTAAATATCAATTCTATATTAAATATGTGAGATTATTTCCACAAAATTATTAGATTATTATTTTAAGAACAGTTCAGTGGCTATAAGGGGTTATTCATAAACCATGTCATTTTTTTAATTTGCTTTTATTACCTAGTGTGACGTTATATATTTAGCGATTTCAAAATTCAAAAGGTATTAAATTAAAACAAATAATTCCAAAATTATTTACATGTTTTTACTTAAAATGTTTTTTCTAAAGTCAACAATCAATGAACCATTTTTATAAAGTTGTTAAAACTGCTTTTTTATTATGATAGGGGAGCCCAAGAGGAAATTTCGGAATTTACTCAAGCGCGGCAGATTAACGTAAGGGGGCATCCTTGTACCCTGTTGTATCTCCAGCAAATATGAGCCCCATATATATCGCCGCCCGTCAAGGATAAGAAATCAGATTAGTAAAAAAAATGATCATCTGAAACTCTCGAGCGCGTCAGATTAAGGTAGGGCGAGTTAAGTACATGCTAAAAAGTGTATATTCCACTAATCTGACAATTTGCGAGTTACGTAAAGAAGTGGGAGGGTTACAAATTCGTAAAAAAAAAAACGTTTATCTCGACATTCTCGAGCGTGGCAAATTTTTTTTTTGAAGGAAATATTCAAGGATGACGAAAAAAAATAATCTAACGTTTACCACAAGCCGAAATAATAAAAATTCATCGATAAATTTTAATGCGTGCAACTGCGTGATGCCTGTATTCCCCTCTGCGCGCTTTTATTCCCCTCTGAGGATGAACTCGAGCCAGAGGAGGAAGATGATTCTGCTGATGAAGATGACCATAAAAAAAAATACTTTTGTAATTATTTTCTTATATATTAAAGTATTCTACTTAAAAAACATACACTTTTATATACATGCTAGTTCTTGAGCTTTTCAATTAAGTTCAATGATTTAAAAAAATAAATAAAAAAAAGTTTTAATTGTCAGATTAGACAAATCCCTCCAGATAATCGTCAGATTATGAAACAGCACGTCTAGGGCATAAAGATGAACCATGTGTGTCTTAATCTGACGCGCTGAGTATTTTAAAATAGCGGTTTTTTTGCACAATTTAATAATGGCCGCGAGTTTGCGTCGCCACGTGTCCATGGGCGGCGGTAATCACCCACTCTCTAGCGATCCACAAGCACTTTTGGTTCTCAATATGTCATATGTGTGTGTGTGTGTGTATATATATATATATATATATATATATATATATATATATATAAGATTCACGTTTTAGAAATGGCGGATGTCAGTACTACGATAATACAAATCTTATAATAATGGTTCTACTTATGATTCCTATTTTATGATATTAGGACACTAGTTATGAAATTACAAATTCTGTAGCATCTGATAAGAGAATTTAAAAATTTTCATTTTAGTCTTGTCACTTATTCCAAAAAAAAAGTTATTCTCTTTCACATGAAGATAGAATAATTTAAGAATAATCATCGACGCCCCCCGGTGCGTTCGAAGTTAAAATTTGCATACTGGGCGAGAACTTAACGCATTCTATAGAGAAATTCCTATCTCGTCGGGTTATTGAATTAAATTATTTTCACTATTACAGAGAAACAGAGGTGACACACAGCTACGTCTAAGGCGGACAGGGCGTAAAGTAAGGTTTGAGCGGTAAGGGTTTTTTATGCTCGCCCGTGTACACGTCTTATTATTACTGTATTTGTCACTACACATGTGTAACAATATAATATCATATTAGGTCGGAGAACAAGGTTTTATCGTATTTTATAAGTAAAAAGTTGTAGTATAATCTCTTTGGTTATGCTGTTTGTATCTGGCTAATTGTGTAGATGATACAAAAAATAAAAAGAAAATAAAATAATAATGTCCCACTATTTAACTGTTGTTTTTCTGTCCACCAAAATGAATGAATCTAAAGTAGAAATTCGATACATTCTGAACTTTATTTACAAAAAAAGCAAAAATGCGACAAAAGACGCGAAAAAATTTTGTTACGTTTATGGACCCAATGCAATGTCGGTAAGAGTAATTCAAAACTGGTTCAAGCGTTTTCAATACGGTAATTTTAATGACAAATATGAATGTCGGTTTGGTTGACCTGTTACGAATAAAGTCGATACCATTTTAGAAAAAGTAGAGTAAGATCGGCAAATTAGTTCTTAAGACACAGCTGAAGAGCTGGACATTGACCGCAAAACAGTTTTGACTCATTTGAAAAAAGCCGGATATACAAAAAAGCTCACTACTTGGATTCCACATGAGCTCACTGAAAGAAATCTAATGAATCGTGTACTCACTTACGGTTCGCTATTGAAACGTAATGAGCTCACACCAATTGTTAAAATATTGAAAAATGGATCGGGCGTGCGTGCGAAAATGATCATGATCAAAAGGCAGGCAAGCTTCACAGACTATAGCGAAAACTGGATTAAGTCGCAATGAGTTGATGCTTTTAGTATGGTAGGATTGGAAGGGCATTCTTAATTACCAACTTTTATCGTCGGGCAAAACCATCCATTTGGATCTTTACTGCTGACAGCCAAGGAGACTCAAGCTAGAAGTAGAAAAACAACAGCAGGTATTGATCAACAGAAAGGGTGTGGTTTTTCACCATGATAATGCCAGACCACACACATTTTTAGCCGGTCAACAAATATTGAGAGAGTTTGATTGGGAAGTGTTAATGCCTATACCATATAGCTCTGACCTTACACCCTCAAATTTTCACCTATTTCGGTCTCTTCATAATTCTTTAGGTAGTGTTAAGTTAACATCAAAAGAGAACTGTCAAAACTACTTGTCGCAGTTTTTTGATCAGAAGTCTGAAAATTTCTACAGCAACGAGATTATGCCACTACCTACAACAAGAAGTTGGACAAAATAGCATATGTATTATAATTAAATGTAAATAAAACACGAAAAATTATCTTAAATTTGTATATGAAATACAAAAAAAACCTTTTACCCGACTTAATATTAGCAACAAAAAATACATATGTTAATATAATATTCCGCGATAATGCAAGAAACATCTGATCGCATACATCAAAGAGAAGGATTACGCCTGCAGCACAAACGAGAGAGCAGGCGAATGAAAACACCAAAAGGTGCTTACAACACGGTAATAGCACCAAGTCATCCGCTATAATTCCGTTTTACGGCAGCCATACTGAGATTACGTCACAAAAACTGCGTAGATTTGAATTATAACACGTCACAATTCACCTATCAACGTTTTACAACAGTTGGTAAAACTGGGGCGAGTTTCAGCCGAGGACAATTTTCGGGGTGAAAAAAAAAATAATTCGGTGTTTGAACATGTATCCATACAAATTTCTATAAAAACGGATTAAAAAGGGCGGCACCGTTCATTTCTTTTCTTTTTACCGACTAGCGCTTTTAAGAAAATATATAATATACATAAACTATATATTAAAATATTATTTAGATTTAAGCAATTTTTATTCTAACTGAATTTATCGATTAGATAAAATAAACATATATTTTCAATAAGCAATGTACTTATTTAATATAGCTAGAAATTGACTACTATTTCCAATTTTACCGAGATTAATACCGTAATCAAATGCAAAACTGCCATGTGAATTCTAATACAACTAATTTCATAAATGGAAATAAAACACCGGCATGGCGGGCATTTATTATGCGGTGCCTCGTATGTACATAGTTCTTTTTATACGTGTCTTTATTACTGAACTTCTTTTAACCGGTTAGACCGATTATGATGAAATTTTATTTGTGTATTTCAGTCGGGTCCTGGATGATTAAAATTCACAATTGCATCCGGTAGGTGGCGCTACGATCGTATCATAGAATTTTTTTTTTTTTAACAAATTTTTTTATCGCATATATAACCCCAAAATTTCACCCTTCCCTCACCTCATATAATATTTTTTAAAATGAATATCTGACCGCTAAAACATTCTGAGAAGTTCATGAATAATTAACCTGAGAATAATTCATAGTTATGTTTATGTACCGTACATGGCGATGATATCGGGTTTTATCGTATTAGCGTCGTAACTTGGCGTTGTTTTGACATTTCAGTTTTTGTTTGCTGTCTTTAACTGGATACGAAATTGAATATTTCCCAACGACTGTCGAGAAATCGCACACGTTTTTTTAATATTGCTTTGGGCAAAAGCAAATCATATAATGATGAAACGAAAAGACTTAAATATCACACTGAATATCAAATGTAATTTAATAAAAGTGTACGTATAGTTAGTGCAGGCAAGCCAATGTTCGGGCAGGACAACGTCTGTCGGGTCCGCTAGTCACAATACAATAACGTCATAATTAACAACTTTTTAACTTAAGGGTTTTTTGAAATCAGTTTTATTATTTTTTTATAAAAACTTAGTTTATACACCTTTTGTTACAGAATTAACATTTACAATGTATCCAAACGTCGTGTAGAGTACGATTCAGTTATAAATTTTTCAATAATAATGAAAATTTTTGGGATTATTAATTTTTTACGTTCGGCCATTTCACGACTCTCGACTCGCGTCGAATGTGAAGGATTTGTAGTGGTAGGACAGATTAGAGGGTCAGCGGTGGGTTGCATGCTGTTGTTACACATGTTGCAGGCAAGCGTCTATGTTAAAGTTAATTTTGTTTTCAAGTTGCACAACTTTTTTGTAGTGTAAGCTTTGATGGTTCAGTGGTTAAGAAAGAGCCTTGGAACCAAGAGGTAATGAATTCGAATTCGATAACCGGTAAAGTGAACAATGAGTTTTTAACTTAACCAATTAAAATATTCTCTTCCTGTATTCAGAAAGCATGTCACACCGTCGATACTGGGTCCGATTACCACACAGGTGACGGCGGTCTTCAGCAGCACTCATTCTGCGATGTACCAGCGTGAGAGCTCAAGGCACAAGCTTCTTAGTTAGAAATGAAAAGATTGTAAATTTGGCTCACAATAACACAACCTTTTATTAGTTAAGGGCTTCGTTCTCTTTTTTTTCTGATTTTCGGACTGACATGGATACCCGTAGGATCTTACTTATAGTTGCAAAAATGTCTAAATCTTTTACTATTCATTCTACGAGAAAAACGATCGGAGGAGACGGATTTTAAAAAGCTTCTTTCCACTAACGTACTATCAGAATACTAAAAATGATATCGATTTTTTTAAGATCAAATGTAACAATCTAATAAAGGTAATCGGTGTTCAGAACGTAACGCGCATCGGACATAAAAGGGGGAGCGATGAAACGGCGCGTTGTTTTCATCCGAGCCTGCAAACTGAATCAGCCGTTACCATATTCGAGTCGTGGCAGCTTGTTAAGTGTAAAAACTCAATTTCGTGTCGCGCCCCCGGCCCCGCGTACGTCCGCGACACCGTATAATTTGTTTTTATGTACTGCGCGCTGCGCACGTTCGTCTCGTTAGCCGAATTAGTATGGATAGGATGGCGAAAAATCGGTTTTCAGGATACACAGAATCGACGCGCCCGCCCACCATCCGGGCCGAACCTTTTTTTGCCAACGTAGTCGCAAATCGCGCTATTAGGGCGTCTATTGCACCTCTACCGTGAGTTTATAATGTCTAGTTTAATGATCAAGTCGATAATTTGTATTTGAGCACGAGTTCATTGTGGTAACCGGTAGAGGCGGTGCACGATTTCTCATACAAATGATTAACCTAGTCGCTTATCAGAAGAAATCTGTAAATTAACACCATTCGAAAATTGTGAACGGAATTTCGCTAAAGATCTACTTACGTCTGCATTTGGCTGCGAATAAAATTCGATGTCGAGTTGAAAGCCCACGTGGCGTAGAGGAGTGGAGAGCTACTAATTTCTTTTTTCCTTTTTGTGTGCATGAATTCCGATTATACAAGTTCATTGCTGTTGTAATACTGATATTCGTATAACGCTTTTTCTAATTTAGGCTCAATGGATCATGTATCAACGTTTTCAGCACGATGTTATCATATATTGTAACATAACGTACCTGTGCAAAACAAGTGACAATTGGTATTTACCCCAATTTTTATTTGTATAAATTTAGCCCGAAAATTTCAATAAGAAGATACTTCAAAACTCAATGAACATTAACTTAAGTAATATGAAATCATAATAAAAATTATTCTCTGACTGAGGGCCAATAATAAAAATGAAAACATAATTAAATAGTTATTTCTCAATTGAATTATTATATACTTATTAAATAAAGAAACATTCTATTAATTTTCAGTATAAAATGAAACATGGAAGTACAAAAGTGCGATTGCAATCAATCACTCATAAAATTGTAATCGACTCGCAGCCATTAAAAAAAAATTTCGTCTTCGCTAAATATCTAAGGAATATTAAAAGGGATATCCAGGAAATTATGCAAGTTATTTACGCAACTCTCGTATCATTAGACAAGAATTCATTAGTTCAGGCAACAAACACTACACCGTTAAATGTGATTGAAAAATTGATGATTTACATCGCATCAAATAGTAGCATGAGGATTACTTAATAAACGAATTTGTTCTTTTTTTTTTGTTTTAGATAAATAAAGCGCGATATGTTACTGAAGTGCAATGTGATCGCGTTTTTAATTTTTATGCAATCCGCCTTAAATGCGATGGATATCAAAGAATGTTTTAGCGCTGAATAAAAAAATTTAAAATAGTTTATTACTTATTAGAAATTTACAGCTCTAATGCTCTACACGACCTTCGGGAACATTAAAAATGAATTCAATAACAAAGAATAAAACAAGACCAATAAAAATAATAATCAGCACCAAAATGATATTTATTAACTAAACATACATAAATTATGTTTTGTTCCTAATTACAATGTTTCTTTTTTAAATAATTCCAAAACAGATCTGTTCATAGATAAAAATTAACGTTTTTTATCATTATAAACCAATATCAGACCTACTATTCACATTCGACCCAAGTTGAAAATCAAGTAACAGCCAATTTTAAAAAATTGAAGACATTAAAGTGAAGAGGAAAAATAAAAAAAATTGAAAATAATGTTTTTTTGGAACATTCCAAAAACAAATAATTGCACCTAAGATATTGACTCAATATTCAATATAAAAATAAGTAATTAACAAAAATCTAAACATGTTTAAAAATCTGCTTTAGAGACCCTCCAAAAACACCCATTTTTAACACGATTTTTAGGATTTATCCAAAAAAATATCAAATTTTTTCGTTTTTTTTTTCATTATTGTTTAATAATTATCCATACACATCTTTTGAATGCTCAATCATTTACCTAGATCTAGGACTTATGAAACAAGACCGATTTTGCATTTATGCTGAAAATGGAATCCATGCTCAGACGATCGAAAAAGCGTTTTCGAAGTTAAAATAACTATTTATACAAAATTTATAATCAAATTAGCATCAATAATGCTATTATCAATGTTATTTTTAATACAGATAGTGAGGTTGTGGTAGTATAAATTTTTGCCTTCTTACTGCAGCAATTTTCGATCAATAATTCAGCAAATCTGGTTGTTGATTTTATTTTCAATAATTATTTTGAAAAAAATGCATGTATATTTGATAGTCTGAAAGTTTAAAACAGTCACCTAAGAAGTCTAAATTATCCACCGCGAAAGCTGACGTTGATTTGGTTTCTCCCACCTATGACTTCGCACAGAATCAATAGCATCATAATATTGTTATTTTCAAAAAATAAAACCTAAATTAAAGGCATATATGTACTTTGCTTAGTTAACATACAAAATAACCATTAAGATTGATCAAACGTTTTATTTGTTTCCATTTACAAGATTTTTACACAATCTTGTTTTGCTGATAATCTGCTTGAAAATCCGTAATTCATTTTTAAATTATTATTTGGTAATTTATATATCTCGTATTGACGTTATAATGTAAGGTTAAGTTTTTTGTATGCATTTTGAAAATAATAAAGAGCCAAAGCCAGAACATTGCCTATATAATACATGTTATTGGAGTCTTTCAATAGACAAATATTTTTGTCTGAAATTAATTAACACAAGAAATTCATAGTCAGCATTTCAAAGAGCGATCCATTAATTAAATTAGATGTAGCTGCGTAAACGGCCGTACCTAAAGTAAATATTCTTGTTCTAAACGACTAGTGACGTTTTATTTGGACGGTCAGGTCACGTTACTTAGGTTTATTTCGGATAAATAATGTCATCTTGGGCCCTTACGAAAATGTCCCTAACCACCAAATATTAGGAACGTGATTCGTTTTTTTTCTTTTATTGTTGAAAATATGTATATATATAAGCCTTGTTAAAATTTTTGAATCCCTAAATAAGAATACCCGATACTAGCCACATCGAATAGACGAAGAGAAAAAGGTAAAAAATATTATCATATATACTATGTATTTATCTGATTCTGTTGTGTATATATTTTATTACGTCACCCGTAGCGATGTGGATGATAGAGTTATTATAATTTATGAAGTGTAAGATTAAATAAACAAATCGAATTCATAAAACACGGATGCGAACAGAGAGGCATGTCCGCTCGACGAATATTCATAGCGACACGATCACATGTCACGGCCGAGCTCCGCGGTCCCCGTCGCCATTATGCTCTTCATTAGCGCTTCGAACGGTCACGTTGATTGAAAACCCGCCCTTGGCATTTGACACTGCATCATCGCCGAGAGCTCTTTACGGAGCGACCGACTGACGACCGACGGCGAAAGTATCGGTCAAGGTCGTCGTAGCTGCCGCCGCCGGCCGCTGGCGGTAAGAGGGGAGAATCCACGGCGAATGGAGGGGATGAAGCGAAGCGAACGGGGCCGATGTGCGCATACGCACGATTGCGCAACCGTTTAATCGATGTTTATACAAGTGAATTCAAGGTCTTACCGTAAATCTTGTAAGGCCTTTAATAGCGTCTATGATTTACATAAAATTCTTGCGTATGTTTGAAAGTAACTAGTAATTTTATAATGATAAGTATGAGAATAGTTTATGCCCATAGTATGTTATATTATGTACATAGAAAATCTAGTTTGCGAATCGAAAACAGTAAGAGTAGTTGTTATTTAAAATAATAGCCGTTCACAATGTTTCATGACCTGATTTCATTTAATGATGATCGATCGATAGCTCTTAAGCTATAGATTATCTTTAAAGTTGAGTTAGGTTTTTATTACCATACTGTAGAAGCATTTTCTTCTAAATCCTTTTAATTCAAATTGAGGGAGTTCAGAGTCTAAACCTTCCCCCTGGCCCAGTGCGAGTCGTTGACCATCCACTACTGCTATCACCGATGCGATGATATCGTCAGCAAACGACGGGTTAAACCTGCTTTATGAGGCACGCGAGTGGTTTGATTCGAATTAATTTAAAAACTGTTGGTCACTTTTCCGGTACGGTTGGATATCGAACTTGGTAACTTTCGATTGTACAACAACGTTCTTGCTCACTATACCACTATCAGTTTGCATTTATGGGCTTGAATATACCGCTTCGGCTACCTAATCTTCAGGCTAAAGACTATGGAGTTGAATGATATGTGAAAACGTATCAGCTACCTCCGATTCCTCGAAATGTACCGAATCGTATTAGATATAAATATAATATTATAGATATAGTAACAAAAGTTATGCACCGTTTGACAGATTGTGATATGAATTTCATTATTTGGCAGGACATATCTTAAAAATTAAATGAGTACTAATTATTATAAGTTGTCTGTGACAAGAATGTGTGCAGTACTAAACACACTACAGAAGTTTCTTAAAAAATGTTAGTAATTGCAGTATTTTTATAAAGTGCATTAAATAAAGAAGTCCGAAATAACGTATGCGATCTGTTTTAGAGTTATCGTACCGCGAAGGTCAGTGCTTACACAAAACAGGATTTTCGATACGAATTAAAAAATTATCTTAAACGGACAATATTATATTTAAGTAAATGCATCTCTTAATTCACTCTAATTTGTTTGGTGTTTTTATTATTATGATTTACACATTTTTATGTTTTTTGTCTTCGAGAAAATACGCTGCGGCAGACAGCTACGAGTAAATGTCGGAAAGTTAAAGCAAGACAGCTAAATGTCATTTATTCTTATTATAGAAGATGTCATTAGTAATGCAAATTTTATTAAAACCAATCCTTGTTAAAACGATAAACAAAATCACTCTGATCTGCATAAAAGTATAGAAGGTTTAATCGAGGTCTAGCTTTGAAAATTAAATTATAGTAGAGTAGGAAATCGACACAAAGAGACTTTTCATAAGAGGGGTTTTCATAAATGACCATTCTCTCGGGTACCCAACACGAAGATATGCTGTTGGAGATCGGGAACGAGGTCTAGATAAAAAAACTAAGCCGGAATTTAAATCGAGTGCGTGTGTTTGAAGGACCGTAATGAAAAATACACTTATACAATGTTCACGATGAAACAGTGGATACCACATCACATTGAAGATATAAAACTGAGCACACCTATACAAGGTTTTGTAATTTTTTAATGAGAACACTTAATGCTATTAACATTAAGTATAGGCGATATCAAAAAAATAGCGGCACATATTTGGAAAAAGACAAGCGCAGAATCGCATTAGATGGCGAACTCTAGGGGAGGCTTACGCTGGACAACAGGGTAATTTCACGTACCGGTGTCAAATAATTAAATAAGACTATTGGAACTATATATCTAATAAGAAAGATTTTTAAATAAAGGTTATTATTATTATTATCGTTCACGGAACAAAAAATCATATCAGACCAGTACAATTTAAGCTTCAAAGCTCGTTCTTAAATACGCACTTATTAGTGGGCATCAAAATATCCGTCATAGATCATTTGAGGGAACTAACAACAAATATGAGATTATCAACCATCACGCCAACAGGACGCTATTATAATAATCAAAGACACGTACAGACGATTTGACTCGGTCGGAATCATCAAATAATCTGCCGGTCGCGTGACTGACTTGCTAGATGCTAATGAGCCGTGTGCATGCGCCGGAGCACGCTTTACACGACTTTGTCATGAATTAGTTTTGCGAAGAAAAATCGCTCGCTGAATACTATCAAATATAATTAAATAAATACACATAAACAAGGAAAAATTAAATAATATGCTAAATTATCATTGAATAAAATGCATCGAATTCTACTGACTTACTGAAAAGTAGACGGCTACATCATTTATACGCGTTACGGTAGTCACAATACGTTTATCCTTTTTTTACTTTTAGATTCACATTTACTGTAATAACTTTCATAATAATATCATTATTCCATCCATCCATACATTATTCGAATTTTCTCTCAATTTGGTTCTCTTAACATTAATACTTGCTTTTTACATGATTTTCATACTCTCTCTCACCACATCCTCGAATTATGTAAACCCATGACATTACAATTTGTCTGTCGCCGGAGCCACTTCTTGTGACATACCAGTTACTCATTCAACCTAAATTTACACTATCAAAATGTAAACAGAAAAACCAAATCACAATATGAGGTTGAGGTATTATGACTTACATATGGAAAATTGGAAACCATGTACTTATTCATGTCATATCAACACAACCCCACAACTGGGATATAAATTCGCACAACCAGACTAAAGAAGTAAAATAGATTTATAGACGTGTTGACGAATCGCAAATCGATAAAAATGTAGTGTCTGAGACAAACTTCGTGTTTAGTATAAAGGCTATGGAAATGAAAATTAGAAAAAGACGAGTATAGAACTCAATATTTTTATGCGAAAATTGAAACAAAGAGAACACTTACGTGATCGCTTGAATGTGCCTTTCAAAATAAGGTTTTAGATATATTTGACAGAAATTATTACAACAAAAGCTTGTCTAGTTTTTTTTTTTAATCTAATATTAAATTAAAGTGGCTGTAAAGGCACAGAGCATTTTACTTAAATAAGAAAGTCAAAGTTTCGGCTGTTTCGTTCATCTACTGACTTGCATTTACTTTCGAAAGAAGAATTCCATACTGTTTTACTTAAATTGCATTTAAATACGAGATACGACCGACATAGTACCTCATATCATTGTTTCCTCATATCTCTGATATCAAAAAACTTTAAATAATTTACACTAACAAAACTTTTAATATATACTACACGAGTATGAAAGAAAGTTCAAATAATTAGAATCGTTATATATTTTCAAAGAAAATATATAAATCCTCAGCCTAAATGCAAAAGTTAGCGTCCCTAACTTTCCATTCGTAAGCTATAACATAAATATTCTTTTATTTTCGAAAGAAATCGCAGCTGTTCGAGTCTATCGCATTTCCCTGACACTTTCATTGCACAGAACGATTTCGACTTGTACTAAACTCATTAGCGCATTGACTTAAATTCATTTTACGACCGATGCGAATAGACTTCTTTCATACTTACATTGTATGCTCTGTTAGTAAAGTATACAGAAATACACATGTATTGCATAAAAATAAAATCTTCATCGTATTTCAAACATTATCGTCCCCACATTATAGAAATACTTTACGTATTTACTCTATCACGAGTACGTATATACTCGTGATTTTGACGTGACAACGTCTTAAATTAGGTTGCGGCTGGGAGTCACTTATGAAAAAGTGTAACGCTCGGTAACGTAACGATGAGTCACCGAACGAGAGAGAGGCCCGCCGAATGCCTTGCGTCTCTCTCCCACTCAACTATGATCGGTCTGCCGCGCGCAGCACTAGAGAATTAGTGCATAGCTTGCAAATGTATTGCAAGTTATTGTATGTATATTTGTATATAAATACGTATGTATGTGTAAAGGTAAAAATAAAATTTTGTTAATATGAAATTCAGTGCGAGATTCTTTGTATAAATTAATGTTTTAAATATAATTCTTTGTATAAATAAATGTTTTAAATTGTTACTATTATTTCATCCTTCTTCCTACTATACGAATGAATATTCACATTAAAATGATTTTACCATTCAAAGTCGTTGTCACGTAAAACTTTCGCCCGTATACCGACTTTACAGGCAACCAAATTTTTTTTTCTAAAAATGTCGTAAATTAGTGACTTTAAATGAAAAGAAAAAAACATTCATCCGGCGATGTATTTGCGTGCAGCTGTGACATGACGTGATTGCATTGGTATGTTGTTAATTAAACGAAAAAAAAAAAACTCCTACACATAAAACTAAGTTATACAACATATTGTGGTTAAGAACGTTGTGATTAAGGACGTCCGAATTATAAGGTACGAACCCTGATCACGAGCATATTCACGAATGACTACTCAGTCGGTTCCTGGTAGAACATTTTAAGCTATTGGCATAAAATTTTAACATCGCATTGGTCATAAAGTAAGAACTCTCAGCCGTCACTGGATCACCCTGGAGGATTCAAGATTAAAGGCTCGCAATATTTTATAAGACTGCTTAAGGGGATATACACAAACCCAAAAGAGAAAAAAAACGAATGCCAACCTTAAAAGAAAAACGAAAAGCACCCGGTTGGAACGAGATCCTTTTCACTATACATTATCTTTTTAATGACAGGAACAGTGAAATAAATTAAGTATGTTTAAGAGAAATTAAATAAAAAGAATAAAAATAATACAATGGAAATCAGAAGTTATGAAAATAAAAAGATACACACACACTATGTATATAATGTAATACATGTATATAATGTAATGTATATAATATAATATATATATAATGAATTTAACGGCACGAAGTGTGTGTTAAAAAGAGACAGAGAGTCTCTAAAGGACTCTGAAAATCAAATGATAGGGGCATAACGATTTTTACCGACTTACACCTCCCGAAAGCCACATTAAGGCACTGCGTTCCCAAAAAAAAAATTGTCAATGAGCAACACTTTCTGATCGACACCCAGTTTTTAAGCCAGACCACATTTAAAAGTAGAAGAGGTAACAGCGAATGGGAAAATATAGAACACTTATCGTTTAATTTAAGAACATAGATTTCGCCAAAGCCGCACCTAAGTATTACAGTACGAAATTGAAAACGCATCCACTTATCCGCACAGCACGTCTATCTATCAGCATGAAAAGGTGTTTTCAGATTTAGCGCTGGTTGTCGACGAAAAGGTATTCAGGCGCGGACCCCTGACCCAGATAGGCGGGTGCACGCGAAATGATATTTCAACGCTCCCCCGTCATTAGTCTGCACTCTAATAGGCCGCCCCGCCGGCCGGGGATTTAAAAGGCAAACCGAACGAAAACTCTATTATCGCTAGACGTCATCGCGAACACCTTCGTGGTATACCTAGGTATACAATTCGAAAAATATAGACTGAAACGTAATATTGCCACAGCGCGCGCGCGAATGTGGACCACCACCGTAAGCTCCAGAAGTGTCGCACCGCTGTCTGTTCAGCGTGGTGACTAGGCATCCCTCTGCAAAACCTTACGACACAGCGGTAAATAAATTTCTATGAACGTAATAAATCATTTAATTATACTTAATTGCTGATTTTACTTATAAAAAATTGCTGCAACTAATTGTAATCGTTAATGAAACTAAAAAAAGAACAGTCATTACACCAATAAAATAATAAAATTTCTAGTACAGTTATAAGTTTCATCCATACCTATCCATTCACAAACAAACAATTCGGAATTGTAAATTATCTCGTCATTTGTAAAACATAAACTGTAAAAACATTAAGTAAGGAAACGAAGCAATGATTCATTAAATATTTATAGCGCTTGATATTTCGATTCGTATTCAGATTATTCAATATTAATATTTAGCGGTGAGGCGTACGTTAACAATTTAAATTCTTCTATGTTACAGAGTATTTCAAAGAATCGAATGGCCAAGTTGGGAAAAGATGTTAAGTTATCGTGCAAAGTTCATGAATAAAATATAGCGAAAGGTAAAGACGGATCCTGCAACCACGATTTTTAAAACAATATGATAAAATTAAAATTACGTAAAAGAGTTAACTGCTGAGCATTGTGTAATAATATAACCTACGAAGCATGCCAACATTTTACTATGTTCTTGGGAAAAGTGTGTCACACTTCACTAGAGAAGCATATTTTTTTTCTATAGCATATTCGAAAAGCAAACGAGCAAACGAACCATCAGAGAATAGATGGTCACCGTAGCCTATGGACACTGGAAACACCAGAGATGTCACGTGTATTTCCCGCCTTTTGCGAGGGAATAGGATATCTAATAGATGGGGAGTGGGCCACCGGAACTCTTACTAACTGGATGAAACGCGACAGCAGTTGCAGTTACTTCAATTCCGTATTCTATGAGAATGTGGTATCTATCGCAATCTTTTATATAATAAACGACACCGTTCATCCACAGACGAATGTGAATAATAGAAATGTATATTTAAAAAGATGTATATTTAAATTAAAAGCATTATTACGATCGCTCGATCGATTGAATAAAACCCACCCATACAAGAGACCCCCTAATGAGAATCCAACAAAACATTAATTATACAGATGCTTAAATGTATATGTTCACAAGGAGAGCGAATCGTTCTCTCATGAAATCGCGAGTCGCTCCGGGGCAATTACGCCATTCGGATCCGCGGGGGGGCGGCCGATTAGCGATAAGACATCGACACGAACCACCTTCACTGGCGGGTCGGGCCCAACGGCAACCTTTGATTAGGGCGACCCCCGTTTTCTAGATCCGTGGACGCGTTTCGGTCGACATCTTTGATCCGTCCGTCAAAACATCTTCTCGGATGAGCGAATATCAGTACCGACCGCCTTCATTCAGCATAAGCCTATGCGCTTAGAGAAACAGCGACTAATTTTGAGTAAATCCCTAAAATCGAACTAATGAATATCAACCTATTTGGAAATAAACGACGTAATCAGTCATTTCAATAAAATATGGATTAACCATGAAAACAACTTTTTTTTTCTGATAAACGTTCTCGTACATAGTTGTAATGATAATTGTTTTACTATAAATCGAGCCGATTAAGACTCGCAAATCCTAAAGCAAGTTTTATGAAGATCATGTACTTGAGATTCACTACATCTGCGTCAATTGTTTTAGACAATAACAACAACAATGCAGGTGCCGTGAGAACGAAGATGACGAAACTCGTGGCGTAGGTGTCAAGGTCGCACACAATGCATTCGCTGGTTTTCGTGTTGAGTATTCCAACGTGGGGCATTTTGAAAAAATGACGCTTTAACAATATCGTTTTAGTAATTTCCATTACACAATATTTTCGTTTATTTCACCGATATCAATGAAATATGTACACAAAATTTCATATGAAACTAATGAAGCTTATATGTAAATTACTAGCTTCCACTTGTAGCTCCACCCGCGTGTGCATAGAATAAATCCTTTCATCTTATGTACCGACCGATTAAGATCTTAATCATGAAATTTCAATCGTTATAAAAAGAAAAAAAAATTAAATTTTTTACGGTTTCCACACGGTGTATAGAAATCACATATAGTCTATCATTTACCTAATCATATGTTCCGACTGTATACCAATTTTCATAAAGATCTGTTAAATCTTTTTAAGTTATAAAAGGATAAACAGCCACACAAATGCATAGACATGCAGTAACAATAATTTGCGGCATCGCGTGTTCTGACTGTATAACAATTTTGACGTGACAACGTCTTATAAATTTGGTTTGCCGGGTGACACTTCAAGAAACTGCGTTACGCTCCGCTCACGTTATGCGCTCACAATGAGAGCGAGTGAGAGGCACGCGTCCCTTCCACTCGGGCATGGTTAGCCCGCCTAAGAGCGAGAGAGACAGACATAAAAAGTGAAAGGCACGCGTCCCTTCCACTCAGATAGGAACAAGTTAAGTTGTAGTAAACGCTGTTTCATTGTACGCAAATGTATTGCAAGTTATTGTATGTATATTTGTATATAAATACGTATGTTTGTGTAAAGGTAAAAATAAAATTTTGTTAATATGAAATTCAGTGCGAGATTCTTTGTATAAATTAATGTTTTAAATTGTTACTATTATTTCATCTTTCTTCCTACTATACGAATGTATATTCACATTAAAATGATTTTACCACTCAAAGTCGTTGTCACGTAAAACTTTCGCCCGTATACCGACTTTACAGGCAACCAATTTTTTTATCAAGATCGATACACCCTTTTCTTAAGTTATAAAAGGACGTACACATAAATAGACAGACAGTTTTCTATCAATTGGGCAATCACAAGTACTTACTGTATACCAATTTTAATTAAGATGGGTTTTTTATGTTATAAAAGAACGTACAAGACAAACGGTCAGACAGGCAATAATCTGTCATTTGCGCAATCAAGTTTTCTTTCTGTATATTAATTTTCAACATGATTGGTCAATCTATTCCTAAGTGATTAAAGAATATATAAACAGACATTTTAAAAATGGTAGAACTGGCATCAGTCATAAAACGAATACTTATCAAGACGCTAGAGATATATATAGGAGTATAGATTTATTTTATTCTGAAATACGTTATCAATGACTAATGTTATGTATTTAATATTTCATTGTATCAATTTACTATGAACTACACTATTTTAAATGACGTTTTACTCAAGGTTTTAGTAAAAACTAATAGATGTCGTTTTAAATTTCGTCGGATATTTGATATCAAAATTTTCTATAATAACTTAATGATTGTTGTTGTGGTTGTCTTAAACTTTTTTTCTCTAGTTTGTTGAAAAAAAAAAATTATATTCTTATTAAAATTATGTCTATGCTTTTCAGAATTTCCTGATGGAATTGGAAATGAACCAACGAAACGTTGAAGCTTTTAGAATAAATAACATCTACTCATTTGTCCAAGTTCCCCATATTATTTATAAGTTATTTAACATCATGGGTGAGATTTAACGAGATTTTCTAGTATTTATCACAGGATTTTGATCTTTAAAATACAGACGGCATTACTCATTTTTGTTAAAAAAAAATAGTACTAATCTCATAAAATAATCATTGCTCGTGGCCACCGCCGCCGCCCTCGCCGTAAAGCCGACCAAAATGAAGCGATCCCAGATTCATTACCCGTATGCGTTCCGCTTATCTCGCCGCCCGCCGCGACCGCGACGTATTTGTTACATTTTATGTGACCAAATATAATTAATGTGCCCACCGGGAATTTCAAATGGGAAGTCGACACGCTGAAAACGTGCTCCGTCATTCCGCAAGTGGCTTTCTTTTTTTTTGTTTTTGCATATTCCCGGGCTCTCGCTGCGCAGCGTAACGAACGATGAAAAAGTTTGAAAGAGAACTTACTGTAATGGAATCCTATGGCGATGTCTTGTGAGTATCTATTGTTTCCGTGAGGTAATGAAATAGAAGGAGCGGAACACTTATAGAAACAAACCGCTGCGGCGTCCATTTGTCTCTGTCTGTACGTCTGTCACAACTATTTATTCAGTGAGGGCGGCCCACGTGCAGGGCGAAGAATTAGAGTTGACGATGAGCGGAAAACGAGATTTAACTGAAAAATAAAACTGAAGATATAGTTTTCGTTTTAGAACGTAAAAAAATAAAGACTTAACATAAGTCACTATATAAGAGAATTTACACTAAAATAATATGCGAATATTAATAAAAAGATCTTATAAAAAATCATACTAGAATATATCGAATTCATTTCTGACGTTCAATCATTTAAATTTTGTTACAGAGCATTTAGATAGTCGCCAGAGTGCGACTTGAGTCATTTTTGTTAACTTTCAAATTTTTCAGATTACTGCGTTATATTATGCAGATCTATTGTGGTATCTGTGTACATTTTATCCAAAATAAATAGTGACTAATTGCGCTTCAAAATGACGTTAGCCAGTATATACATTGGAAATATTCACTCATTCAACTGATCGACATTAGACGAAATAACATACCTAATCCATGGTGATTCGCCTATATCGCGAAATTCGCAAACTTCGCACGCGTGCACGTAAACTACATTACTCTCCGACTTTCGTCAATCGATCACGCTGTCGACCGCAATCCAAATCCCAGTCCAGGTTTTGAGTCCTATCCCATTTTGGATCCGGACTCCGGTTCCGAGACCGGTTCAATTTCAATCAAATCATTTTAGAGCCAAGCACACGCTTTTACACCGAAAACGCACGCACAACGGTTGAATTGTTGTATTGGGAAACGATCTAGCTCCTGCTCTTGATTCCAATCCCGGATCTGCTCGCAATTCCAGTTCTAAATTAGTGTTAATCTTGGACATTGGACATTGCTATTGCCAATAACCAACTAATATACCAAGGAATGGGTTATATGTTAAGGTTACATATGTATATATAAATAAATTGGTTTTATGCTAAAATTAGTACATAATAAAACCTGTTCCCATACTAACAATAGAATTATACAAATCGCACCAATAACTCTCGAGCTGTAAGCGTCTCTACGATTTTCCTTCTTATATGATGTCTATCGTAACTTAATGTATATTAAAATCTGTCTAGACAACTAATACGTATGCCAAAATAAGAATAATGTGAATCGCAAATAGTTCTTGAGCTGCAAACGCACAAACAGACAGACAGGGGGATATCGTGTTTTATAACATACAATGATATACACTTATAAATAAAACCTTCAGATGTTAAGCTACACCGATCACCATAATCGACGTTGAATGCAACAGGTTTGTAAGAGTCGAAAATTAACCGAAGCGAAAATCGCTCCACGCTTTTAACCCTTTCAACGACTTCTCTTTTTTTTGTCCCCCCGCTCGCAGTGCCCGATACCGACTCCGATACTTAAGTGAAAATCGATACTGGATTTAATTTAACGGTTCGCGATCACTTAAGATGAAAGGTTAGGTACCCTTGTGCGCAAATTTTAACCTTTTTTTCGGTCATTCGCTATTCATTATGAGAGTTAAATACGACGAATATTTATTCGAGAAATATTTGACGCTTTTTATTATACGGAAACCTGTTTTCTATACACGTCATCTACATATTGTATCGAAAAAAAAATACGTAATGTAGGCATTTAAATTCGAATATTTTATATATATATAATAATTTGATGCAGAAAATATAATGTCTTTAAAGGTATAGTTAAATTTATCAAAGAACAAAATTGAAAAAAAAAAACTGATTTCATATTTTTCGTCTAGCTTTTTACTTTAAGTTGAATATAATAGATCACGGCTTTAAACTAAGTCAGATGTCGATATTTTAAGAAAAGAACAGTTGATAATCAGTAAAAAAATTTATGATAACTGCGAAATAAATACTAATGAAAAAATTTAAATAAAATAAATGTCCTGAAAAAAGTAAAAAAGATTTTATTGTTTGTTTACTTATTATTATCAGCACAATAGTTTTATATAAAGTAATGTTTCAATTAATTAAAAAAAAACATTCGACGTATTCATTCTGATTTTAAGAATGTTTCAACTAATAGAGGAAATTAATTTAAAGACTCCTTTCCTATAATCAACGATTGCACACGCCAAGTTCGGGTGCGTGTGGAACGGCCGGCTATTACTTGAATATTGAGTAACCGCACACGATTACATCCGTTTCCACATACCGATTATTAATTTACAGCTCGTAGTCGATCGCAAGGTGTTCTTCCACGACCGAAACCCGATCTTTAAATAGGTTGATCTTTGATAGGTGTCGATGACGCCGTTCTGAATCGATTATGTGATTGGATGGCTCGTACTGCTATAATAGAATTAAAGAAAGCATTCAGACGTCACATGACACAATTTGATGTTGAACCCTTTCAGTGGGAGATACTGGCAGCTGATCACCTGGACTGGAGAGAGAGTTCTGGCCGAGTTCAGGATTTAAAAAATACCAGAAGACTCAAAGTGCAGAATTCACAACCAGGCGCAAAGAATTTAAAATGCGATCTTCACTAGCAGTGCACTATAACTGTAAAACTGAAAAACATTCATTACGTAGGCCGTGTAAAAAAGCAAGGAATCGTGACCGAAACCGGCCAGATCCATAATTATCATTGGTCTAATGACTTTGAGCTTTAGGCCGTAAGCTGGAAGATCTTTCAGTGATAATTACATTACGTCTGTTTGTCGGTTCATTATTTAATAAATGTTTCAAGGAAAATAAATATGTCCAAGCGTTTCTTTGTACGAGTGTTTTAGATATGGAGCAGATGATAGTGTATTTTTCGGTTAAAGTCAAATGTTTTCAGATGTGTAAAACCTGCCGCGTTTCAAAAACGTTTTTCGTGTCAAAAAAAGAACTTACTAAGCAGTATAACCGTTTCACAAAATCAAAATTATTTAAATTTTAATTTTGATCGATGTAAGTTAGTGACTTATTTAGGTACGTAATATATGTACTGATTGTAACTAAACTTAAAAATCGTATTCAATTTATGCATATAAGTATACAGAAAGGAATGAATTACAATAAATATAATAATAAAATCAATATTCTCACCTTTAGAATTTCATCCCGCATCCTAGATGTGTTTAGATTTATGCGGGTTTTATGCCTTTTTCGACAAATAATTTTATTATGAAGTAAAATTTCCAAAGTCCAACTACAACTTTCTATTCTCTTTTTCTTTAATTCATACTAAGTTTCGATAAATGTGTAGAATAAATTTTATAATAAATGAAAATTGCTTTGTTTTTTCTATTTTTCAATCTTGGCCTACTTTTCAAAGTCGTGAATCTAGTAACTACTCGATTTTGTGTCGGGTGAATATTGTTGTTTTGTCTCACTTCACTACGAGCATACAATCAATTATATTATTGGTCAGTGGGGCGTAATAAATGTAATAATACATTATTTACAGGTAGCCGAGCAATGCCGGTTTCACGATGAAAAGTTATGACAGTACCACTCAAAGTGGCATGCACGTTACCGAGTTTACCGCAAATTGCATACATTTACAGATAACGATCTGATGAGTTAATGACGTGATTAAAAGCCTTCGAGATATAATTACGGGCGCGGATAATACTAAGTGATTCTTTTCTGGAGTTGTGGTAATAATTAACGAATTGTGCGGCTATAAATAGGTATTCTGTGGATCAATATATATATATTATATATCCAGTTCGGGATTAATTCAGACTTAAGTGACTTGATTAAAGACGTCTTACCTATCAATATTACTTTGGGCTACATATTCAATATGACAGCTCAATCAGACACAATTGAACAATGGTGGGACATGAATTTTTAAATTTTACGGATTATATAATTCAACTTTTTGACTAATCGATGACAGTCTCTTGACACATTATTTTGTATTTTTCAGATGATTATAAATTAAATACGCGATATTACACGAATAATTGAATTTAATGAGTACAGAACAAAACATTAACTATAATATACACAGTTTCGCAATTTTAATCATAACCGATGTTTTATACACCAATTAAATTAATATAAAAAGATTTTCGTCTGAGATATAACAGTTATATTTATAATGATTATACATAAACACACCAATTTCACTACTTCTAAACTAGAGAACTGGATGTCTAGGCCTGCAGGCACGAAACCAGAGAAAATGATTTACAGACATATTGCGTGGTATATTCAGTTTTATTTTTTTTTTGGAATTTGAATAAAAATTTGACCGGTATACGAAATCAGAAACCATCTCGTTTGACACTAAGTCCTCAATAAGCTACGAGATTGTAATTGGTCTGAGCCATAATAATTTCATTTTTTTTTTATTTAAACGAAATTTGACATATTTTTGTTACATTAAGTATTCACGACTAATTTAATTGATTACAATTCGAGAAAAATACTCTACCATCAGTATTTAATAGTGTCATACACATATAGGACGTAACTAATGTTAAGTCATGTCTTTTATCGACTTAGTTTGTTTTTTAACTGGTTTAAAGTTTGATTTCACTTTTATTCTGGCATTTAGTCTTTTTAAGTTAATTCAAAAGGAAACATATTTTAGCTAGCTCGTCTCAGTGCCGATCCAATAGGGAATCGTAAAAAAAACCATTGAAAGTTTATCACTGCAAATCACGACCGCACACAGCGCCAAATAAAATAACACCGCATTCGACGGTGGCGAAATGAAAACACGCCATCGTGGCGAAACATAAAATACCTGCAGCGGGCTTAGCATGGCAATCTAGTAAAGTGTATCTCTCTAAAGCTATCCTTTTCGCGCCGACGCAATAAATAAAAAGGATAGTCCCATAGAGAGATTCTTCCCTAGGGCGTCATGCCAGGTCCGCAAGTCCGAACGAAGCGCCGCAGCGACCCTTCCGGCAGTTACTGCACGCCGGCGTACGGTAGGTGCGGCGTGGGCAACGCACGTGACGCAATATCGACCCGCTGGTCCCGCAAAGCAAACGGCGCCGGCCGGCGGAACATCCTCGCGCCGCCAGGCGAAGCCGAGCGTGTTCCGTTTCGATCGGACCGCCGTTTTTAGGGATGCGTAGGTACGTGGAGTGTCAATTAAAACGTAATCCCGAAGGTGGGCTTGTGAAATGTTACAAAATCTCCGGCTTCTGCTTACGCAAGTTGCCTCGACCGTCGACTGTGGTCGAATAGCACTCGGAGTATATCCGTCCGTCCGTCTGTGTGTGACTTGGATTTTTCCATTAATGTATATATAACGATGTCATATTTGACATAGCCATACAAGTTTTTTTTCTACATCGTTCATTTTCGATGGGAAAATTTCACATTTCTCGTGTTATTGTCGAACGAATGGCAAATTAATTAGTCGCTCTCATTCATCTCGTACATCGTATTGAAAAGGGACAGTTTTTTTAATTCAAAAAAGGTATAGTTAGAGGAACGCGTTTCTTTTATATGCCCAAAAATGACCGAAAAAAAGCATTTTCTTTTCTTTTTGGATGTTCACGAATTAATAATTCTGAGACAGTACATAATAATTGAACATAACATTAAATAGAAAGCTTGAAACATTTACAGTTCCAAAAGAAAACTAACGCACCCCTATTTTTAGAGTTATCTTTATACTTTGCTTTTTACGTTTTAAACGTGCAAATGTACCCATATCTATATTGCTACACGACGGCAGGAGACTTACAGTTTGCGCGTTCGACTCGGAACTCGTCTGGTTTTTTTCTTCTCCTTGCGCAAATATAGGTTTAAACCGGTAAATAACGTGCAATCGTCTGCAATTAGCGGGTTTCGTCATCAGCACCGTATCCGACGATGATTCCCGCTATGCAATCGAACAAGGATTTAAAATACCGGGGACGAGAGTTCCTTTTTAGATCGAGCCGTACATACTTTGAAAATGAACTGACAATAATGACATCGGCCGATAAAGGGTTCCACGATCGCATTTTTTTTAATAAAACGATTTCACATTAGATTTTCGGAAGATTGTTAAAGACTTCCAATATAATATTACAATGAATACTTTTTTATTATTGAACGAATCATAGTGCGAAATCATTTGAGAGTGCATTATTATAAAATATTTATTCACCTTTACCTCATTTTAATTACTTAATTGTTTTCTACGCTATATGTATTGTATATAATTACTATAAACAATTTTTACATTTCTATATTTAATAGTAAACCACAAATAACAATGGACAGTGTGCAATTAATGTTTTTTAATATTAAACACTTGACCGAATTTCTATAGATTTTCCACAATCAAAAGTCAAATAATTGAATAATATTACAAATTCTAGAACGTTGGCAGTAAATAAAGTTCTGAATTTTAAGCAACGAGATAAGACATTCGTACTGCGGTTTTACAGACACTAAAACAATATTTCAACAGTATTCGTACAAAGATTCATAAAATACAAACATGATATTCAACATCTGGTATTGCTCCGTTATTATTAGACACAAATAATGCTTACACGTTTGATTCCGATGCACTAGAATTCAGTAATTTAGTATTTCATAAAATAATAAATGGATATATATAATTTTCAGCATTTAAGGAATTCATTATATCTTTTGAAAAATGTTTATGTTTTTTACTGTACGTGTATATTGAATATATATACATATACATTAGTATAAGAATAAGAATACTTATTTTGTTACTGCAACAAATCGTCTAACGATATTGACAAAAACATATTAAAATATGTTTACTTTTATAAAAAATGTGTAACTAAACTATCTATTATAACCTCGTTTACAGATTCGAAAAATAAATCAAAATTAGACTGATTTAGATGGCATAATAATAAAGATGATGCGTAGCCAAGAGATTGATAGCCCAGAAGGAAAAGGTTACATAACTAACGTCAAGTACTTGGCACAGGTTGCCGACATCAAATAATTTTGTATTACGCTGGTTTGATGATAAGAATCAAACGATCTCAAGTACCACTTCATCTGAAGCAGTCGTCGTTTCAACTTGAACTTGCGTGAATACAGAACAATACCCTGCCTGTTCGTATTGAAGATCGCTATCTCGATCGCAATCACGATCTTGACTCCGAATTTGATCCGAATCCTCTTGTTCGAACTTACAAAAAACAATTTACGTCGCAGCTTGATGATAATGCATACGCACCACTTTTCTTTTAGAACAATATAGACTATACAACAGCAAAAACATGGTAAAAATCTTGGTGATGTAGTGACAAACAAATGTACAAAAACAAATAACGCTTTCAATTATATGGTTTTGAGAAGACTTCCAAAATCGTATCTAGTATTATCTATGAAATGTATAACTCTGCAAGACAGTTTTTCTCTCTTTCTGACGAAAAGCCCACACCATTAGCACGGTTATGGGTTACAAACACATATGTATAAAAAATATTTTCGAAATTCCAGTATTATTAGAAAAACAGAAATTATAGTAATAAATAAAAGATACAGTACATCTAATACAAACGTATCGATCCTGTATGCTTAGTGACCTACGCGAATCTAACGCCGCATTGAAATGATAATGTGTATACGCTTGCACTGCACGAGCACGTAATTACATTAAAGCTGAATTATAATTTTTTTTTCTCATATTGTGAATACTGGAGAAGCGTAAAAGCTATTAAGAATGAGCTAGATATCCAAAGTGAAGCAAAAAAACTAGAAAAAAAATATTTATTAAATCAGAAATGCAACTCTAAACTTCTTGTATTAAAAATGACAGTCCAACAAACTTAATAGGAATAAGAGACTTATTTCCCATTTCCAAATCATCAGAAATGATTGATCAACCCTAAGGAAACTTCAGTAGCACGAGTCTCGGAGTTGCTTAAATGGTAGACCACGAGGGACCACACTTGGCACGCCTCACGACGTCCAGCGCCGTGGTGTGCTACGGCCCGCGCCGCCTCGCGCCAGAGCCATTGTCTCCGACGCGAGACGGCCGCACAAGAAACGGCCGGTATTCTTTAAATAATGCCGGGGAGTTCGTCGTTCGCCAACTATCTGTCGTTGCGAAGAGACACGGTTAAAAATAATATGTGTTACGAGCGGCCGCAGGCGCGAGCGGACGATTGTCGCGCTGTCTATGGCTCCGCATAGCTCCGTATAGCTAGGGTTACCGACCGTCCTATTTTACCAGGGCGCTAAATGGTTATATTCCTCCGATTATCGTGGATAGGTTTCAAGTTAAATTAACTTTATTTCGTTGGATTTTAACGAATTTTTAAGAACATAATAATTCAACGCAATCGTAGTGACGAGATGAAGCTTTTTCTTTCTAATAAACATATCGTACTAATTTAAGAACCCTTCTTTACAATATAATTTGCAATATATATATTCGTGTAGTTTTTGAACGCGATCCGTTCAAACACTAAAACATGCCACGATTGTCAAATCGTCGCGTTAGTGGTTTCGCAAAATGTAGAAATGCCAACCCTAGCGCACGGGCGCGATGGCTGCGAACAATTCCCATTATCGGATAGTTAAAACGCTGTCGAACGGAAGATTTCGATATCTCGACTCCGTGTGAGAATACCCGCTTTTTGTCGACGCCGACGTCGTCGCGACGATGCGTTCGGAAACTGGACGGAAAATCCGTTTGTAGTTGGCACGAGAATGATTTTGGGTAGAGTGAAATTTTTTTACGAACTGTTTCATTTGTTAAAGATCAAACTAAGTCTGTGAATGTTTAGAACTTTTAAATAGATTATTCTGCGTACTAAAGGACATTAAACACAAATTTTTAATTTTATGTTATGTACACTCAACGATGGGCTTATCGCACTAATACTTTAAATAAAATAATTCTAAAAAATAATTAATACTTAATAAAAATTTAATCCTATGTATTTCAACCCAAAATGTTAATAAAATAAATCTAAAACATTTTAAGGAATTTCAATAAGAATGTAGCTTTATGGCCATACTGCAACTGTAAATTAATCGATAAAGGAACTTTTTGTATTTTTTTCGGTTTCGGTGAACCTTATAACAAGAAACCCAAGCGCATTGCTATACTACAACCGACTCCACATCAAACAGTAATTTAAATGAAAGAATAAATAAAATATATGTTTTTATTTATTATTCATTCGTTTAAATTCAATATTTTATGAACGTTTTTAAAATGGCGGCTAAGATTAGATTAAAATTACAAGTTATTATGTTATCGATAGGGAAAAGACAGACATCTTTTTAAAACCGCGAGACGAAAACATATAAATATATATAGATACTATAATAACATTAATAGATAAATAAATATTGTATTACGGATCAAATTTATTAGGCATTTTAAAACTATTAAGAGGCATCAAAGAAACTTCATAGACATTCACAAAACTGGGATCGCGTAATATGTTATTACTTCATAAGATAAAAACCATGTGATATGTTTATAAATGTCTGTAATCGTGTTTGTATTCGAGCACCGATTGTTACAAAACCCTTCCTATTGTGCACTTCTCTGTTCCAATGACATGCAATAGGCTGCGATCGACTCGCCGACTTCATGTTTGATAAACGATCAAAAATTTAATATCGAATAAAAGGTATACACGTAAGGATATTTCGTCTACATTGTCGTCCTTTGCTACCTCACCGCGTCTCTGTTCGACATTATATATTTCATTATTTGACATCTCTACATTTTATTTAGCCGAGGCCAACAGGTAATAGACTCAGAATAGGTATTTTTTTACATACATAATTTCCTCGATGTATGTAATATACAAAGTGACGTATCAATACGTCTATTAAACAAGTTCCACTGTTTCAATATTAGAACATTGTATCAAACGAGGTATAATGTGATAATTGCATTATTCTGTACACATATATTTACTTATGGATATATTTAAAAATCGTAAACGCTTTTTTTACTTATTTATTCGTTCAGGATTCCTCGTAATTACGTCAACTGTTAAATATATAAAACCGATATGTAACAAACATAAAATACAAAGTATCGGAAATTTTGGTATGGTTAAGTTGTCTGATCGATATTTATTTTTAATTTAACCTCTTTATTTTAAGATAACAGACTAACTTTTCTTGAAGAAGTAAAATGAAATTCGACTCTTAACACTATACTACGATAATACTTATAGTAATAGAATTTTCTGCCCGAGTCCTTACTAAAAAAGCATAAGCTTTATCGGCACCGATAAATTTAATTTTCAATATCGTTGCACTCACCGGTCGCGGAGTCGAGGCGCAGACTTAAAGGATACAAAAAAAAAATATCCCCATACGTAAAGCTGTCCTCGAACGTAACACACGCCGGTCCTAATAAATCACTGTATAACAATAAACGCAAACACGACACGCGCGAATTGTCAATACGGGACCGTCCTCGCCGCGCGATGTTGACACGGGAAAAACGTTCAGCTGATTGAAACGGAATCCAGGCCGCCGGATAATGGGCCCGCTGAAAAAAAAAAAAACGACGCGTACTTTTCGCGCGGGAAAATCGCCGCCGCAAAAGTCAACACACCCACACGACGACCGCCGTCAGACTGACTGACTGAACAGCACGAATTTTCGACCTGCATCGGGCATCATTGCGTGCGCTGGTCGCCGGTGGCGGCGGGCGAGAGCGGAACGGAGATATCTGGATTTGCGGAGGTGCGAAAGGGACGGCGGCCGCGCACGTGGTCGCTCCCTGCCGCGCCGCCGGCGGGGGTGTTCAGGCCGTTTCAGCGATAGGGGTGCGCTATCACAAAGGCCGCGAAAGAATAGGTATTCGGCATCACGCGGCTACGGGCGATAGCGCGGCCGTGGCGATAGGAGACTTCTTTTTGTACACCTACGCAACCGATAATATATTTAATGGCGAAGTAGATTTAAAACATTTCATTGTATAACATACTAAAGATTATTTAGACTAGATTAGTAAACGGAAAAAATTAGGCACTTCGATTAATAAACCATAATTTATTGTTAAAAATCAAGGAAAAAATATTTTTAACAGATGAATATATTTTTAGACGCATTCAACTGTGCGTCTTCGCGTAGAATATTTTTCTTGGTAATTTTGTTTGTAGCAAAACAATTTATTCCAGTCAAGAAAGTAATTTATTATAATGATTTTTTGATTTATTTTTCGATTGAAATACAGATATATTTACATAAAGAAGAAAAAGTGTTAAACGGATACAGTTTTTCTCTGAAAATTAACAAACAAGTAGAAGATTCTAAAAGAACGGTTTAAAATATTTAATTACCATGGTGTAATGAATATCTAACACATTAAAAACAATCCATCGAATTTCTTCAACTACACACAAATTTGTATTTGCATGTAATTGACGAAATTTTTACATTGGTAATTAAAAATAAAAGACTATAATTAACATTTTTTTTAACACTAACGATCACGAATTTCGACATAAAAATATTACAAATCCACTTTTGAACTTAAGCTCATTCTATTTATATATAAGTCACATAATGTATACACCCATAATATTTAGTCATTTTAATTAAAACATCCCTCCGCCAATTCTTAATTTTGTTAAATAATAAACCAGTATAAAGCATGTACTATCTGAAGTGGATAACGTTATACGTATAACAACAAATTATTTCTACTAGACGTAACATTATCGATCCACATAAGTTAAGCATCAATTGAAACAAAGAGAATAGACGCTTCAAATAAGTATTTAGCAAATCGAGAAAAAGGCAAGATTTTCATGAAAACACATTTACTTATTGTATATTTATGCTTAAGATGTAACATAAGTTACAATATAAATAACTGCATCTATGAAATAAATACATTAGATTCCCATATGTTTCAGGATCGTCTATAGTCGAGTTTGCACAATTCAGCACCGATGACCCGAGAGTGATAGTTCAGTTTCGTTATCTAACCAGGAATTGTGGACGGTGAACCTTAAACAAGTTTTCAGTTCAATTAAAAATTCTAAGCTATTAAACACTAGTGCGTCAGGAAGTGCATTGTCGAATGTCCTATATACACACACGTATTGCTGCTTTTGAGTGTCACGTTTTCGTGCCATTGATATAAGCAAGAATTATTGTGATGTGGCTGTGTAATTTAGTATTGCGGAAGCTGTGTAGACAACTAAAAATAGGATAGCGAAAAACGCAACGGCGGCCTTTGACAAATGTCAATCCTCACTTTGGTAGCAGTACATACCGTACATTTAAACTTACATCAATGATATTTCACAAATCTAGAACCGGTCACCTCATTGACGTTCGTCGTCACCAAAAAGGCCACGGCCGCCAGCTTTTACAAAACTCTGTTACTGCACATACACATTTATAACACGTCGCGTGTTTACCATGCACACATACCTCATTAATGGAGTGGTACTAGTAGTAGTACCCATGGGGTCAGGTACTACAAATTAAAAAAAATATGGAATATATAACAGCAAGAAGCTAATGAAATACAGCGTCGGTTAAAACTAGGATTTTGTTCAACCCATCAGACGCGAAATCCTAAAAAAATAACATAGCATAATTACCAGCGCTAACTGTATCGAAACAGCGAAAGTGAACTACCAAAACGAGCGCCTATTCAAACAGTGATTTCCATTAAACAAGCGACCTACATTATTTCTAACACGATGTTTGCTCATTATTATCTACAACAATGTACTCGCTCGAAGTTTCTCACATTAAAATATGAACAGTAAAAAGGCAGCCGCAAACAGATGGATCAAAGAAGCGATCCCCTTCAAGACATCCGACGATGTAAGCCGCGCCCGCCCCGGGACAGGCCCTCGTTATTTGCAATCACTCACCTCGAACACTCCTGTAAGACGGATATCATGTATACCTTTTGTGCGTAAGAGTGTCGTGATCACATTCTTTACGATTGTGGATGGAAAATTCGGTATTTTTCGAAATTGAGATACATACCAAAATATACTCAAACATTTCGTCGTCTGATAGAGTGAGTTCGATGAAAATAAAAGGAAAATAATTTGCCACGTCATTGTTAAAAAAAAAACTGGATAAGTGCGAGTTCGACTCGTATAAAGAGGGTTCCGTACCATAAATTGTCACATTAGTCCTTTGTGAAAACAAGCAACACGTTTTGTATATTATATATATATTTTTTTTCAAAAGTACTTTGAGTTTTCCTTGGAATTTAAATGATTAAGATTTTCGTTTAGGTTTTCGTGTAAAAAATAGGGCTCTTTTATACTCCATATATTTTTTTAAAAATTTTACAATTTTCAGTTCGATTGTCACATGTTTTATTTAATATCTTTTGAACTACTCACCTAAAATAATAAAAGTACTTATCTGTATTTATCAAAACAAAATTGTTTATCTGTAACCTGATGCAATTAAGTAATCTTTTCTTTCACTTTCTGATTGTCTCCTCAAAATAAGAATTCATTCGTTTACGCTATATGACTCTGACTGGATTGCCTGTGGATAAAACTTTGAACAAAAAAAACCTCGTTTTTTCTCCTTCATGAAATGCGGAGAAAAACAGGCTGTGATAGTCGGGCATACAGACAGACAGGTCTGAGAGTAATTTTATAAGGATTCTGTTATTTCACGATTGTACCAGTCCCTAAAAAAAAGAGTTTGAAGTTTTCTGCGGTAACGAAATATCAAACGATATCTTAAAGTTCTTTGGATATCGCTTTTGGAAATGAATTATGGTTTTTTTGACGTGACAACGTCTTAAATTAGGTTGCGGCTGGGAGTCACTTATGAAAAAGTGTAACGCTCGGTAACGTAACGATGAGTCACCGAACGAGAGAGAGGCCCGCCGAATGCCTTGCGTCTCTCTCCCACTCAACTATGATCGGTCTGCCGCGCGCGCAGCACTAGAGAATTAGTGCATAGCTTGCAAATGTATTGCAAGTTATTGTATGTATATTTGTATATAAATACGTATGTATGTGTAAAGGTAAAAATAAAATTTTGTTAATATGAAATTCAGTGCGAGATTCTTTGTATAAATTAATGTTTTAAATATAATTCTTTGTATAAATAAATGTTTTAAATTGTTACTATTATTTCATCCTTCTTCCTACTATACGAATGAATATTCACATTAAAATGATTTTACCATTCAAAGTCGTTGTCACGTAAAACTTTCGCCCGTATACCGACTTTACAGGCAACCAAATTTTTTTTGGTTAGAATAACAGATGGGCGTACATATGTCGGATCTCAGACAATAGACAGTTGTTCCTCATTTAATCAGCCCACTTTTTAAATATTTATACAACGTAATTCATCTTTTTTATAAATTAACAAGAAAAACTATAGTAAAAATTATTTATACACGACATGATTAGCCTGGTTTGCGCTCTGACAATTATAACAAGCAAATACATACCTACCTAATACGTTGAATTTGCTCAACTCGAACATCACGGATAGTCTACGTTATATTGACTAAGCGTTGTTTACACGTTTTTTATGCGACCGCAAACGAATTACCTTATACCGTGTTGATAAATAATATGATCGATCCGCGGCGTGATATTACATCATCGTTAGTTTGTTTGTTTCGAGAAACTTCCATACCTACTGTACATGTAAAACGGCATACGGAGGCCTAAAGTTAAGTTTACGAAACACATTCGGACAAATAGACAACTTAGACATTGAGTTTACACTCATAGTGATGGACTTTACTGGGTAAATTTATCCTTCAAAATGTCATCGACGATAGAAGACGACGCATGCGCAGTTAAAGACACATGCAATTCAAATGCAAGGTCTGGTACGTTACTTTTTACATTATTACAGTAAGAGCATCAATATATTTAATTTTCATCTAAACAGTTGGATGTAGCTGCGTTGAGGCCATAAATGCTATCAACTATTTTGAGAAGCGAATGTGTTTTCATAATAATTTACGAAAATGTGCTTCTAAATTACTGTCAACATTTTACGTTTATAGTTATGTAAAATATAAAATGTTGATACTTAGTCAACGAGATCTGTTATCGAACGTTCAAAGGTTTGTTATGAGAAATCTGATTTGAATTTTCTTTGTCAAAGTACCTATGAAATAAAACATTGAAGCGGCCGAATTAAACAATAAATAAAATTGACATAGCTCACCTGAAGCTATGTTAATTTTCAAACCAAGCAATAGTTGCATTGAAAAAGACGTTTAAATATACACTAAAAACAGCATTATGCACATAGCATTTATTTCTCAGACACCATATATTTTTAAAGGCTCATTAAAATTTTATTGCTAAAACCTCATGTAATCTGCATTGCAGTTACTGTGGAGGACGACGTGCCCTAGATACAAGTCGATCACCACCAACTTTAGGGATTACATAGATCTTAAATTTAATTTTCAAACATGAAGTTTCTGATTATGTGATTTAATTTTATTTGTACTTTGAAACATGTATCTGACATTCTTTACTACTAATAAACTATAAAAATAGTATACGCCTTAAGAAATTTTTTGAAAGACTTAGCTACTATTATTAATTGAAAATAACCCACGAGATCTAAACAAATACAAAAATATGTAAAAAGAAATATTTTAAATTTCTAACAGTTTTAAGGTATATTAGCTCAATCTCGTGGTTACGATAATACATGATAACGTAGTATTAAATATAAAAATAATCTATTTCTTTAGTATATGGGTATAAATTATCTTCGAAAAATTGATTTTAAAGTATAAAAAAATTGACAAACTAATAATAATTAACCTTAGTCATGATATGTTTGTTGCGAATGTTTAATAGGAATATTAAATATTTCAACTAATAGCCTCTAATTTTTTGTTATTTTTTTGTGTCAAAACTAAAATTTTTACTAACAAGAAGAAAGGAATTAATAAAATCAAAAAGGTTTTTTTACTAACAAGAAGAAAGGAATTAATAAAATCAAAAAGGTTTTTTACTAACAAGAAGAAAGGAATTAATAAAATCAAAAAGGTTTAAGTATTCATAAAACGAACAGAAATCGAAATATTTCAGTAATACAAAGGGGCTTTCCGATAAACCATTACAGAAATTTAAATTTAGCCGTTGTCAAATATTTTTTCGTATAGACTGTGGCGTGAACAGAATAATTCGATACTCCCATTCCCCGTCCCGCACGTATTGTGAAGTCGGGACGGGATTATCAATGGAAACATTTCAATGGGAACGCGCCTGGGTATATTTTCCGTGAATGTTTCCTAATCATAAAAGCGGCCCCGAGTGGATCCGCGGGATTAAGCGTCGGAAATCGTCGAGAAAATACAAAATTGTTTCCCGATTTTCGAGACGTCGCGCGTCGCCTTCGCTTCGAGATAAATTGATTTTTCAACTCCGAGGTAACGAATTAAATCTTTAAACAGCTTAGCGACTAACAGATGGAACATACTTATAATTTTATAAGGTTGTGTTCTAAATTTCTTATTCACGTTCACTTTTCTTAGTCGATGAACGATGACATAGTGTATTTGATGACGATGAATATAGCCGGTGTGTCTCGATGACACGACTCAAGGTTAGTCACGAAAATGACTCCGCGTTTGAATTCGTTTGTTCTAGAAAACATTTTAGTTGCAAATAACAAACATAATTTGAAAGTAATTAATTAGAAGATGGCTGAAAGAACTATTTTATATGCGCACGACAATTTAATGTCGTTTTCAATAATTTGTCTTGAAGAGTATTCTAATTATGGTGATGATTGTAATAACGCTATTGTAATTCAGTTTCTTAATCGGACAATTAATATTTTGCAGTTAAAATGAACATTGAAGACGTAATCGCGAGAACTTTTTAACGCTTCGCATTAATCATTACTCAATTTCAGTTTATTTATGATATAACAGAAAATCTTTTGGTTATTAATACTGACAATAATAACGCCATTAAATAATAAATAAAGAAGAGCATAGAATTATTACTATTTAATCTCAAACAACATAACCGCATTTATAAGACAATAAAGTACGATAACAACGATTTGGTTCAGTGTCACGATTATTGCGGAAATCGTTAATGATTAACTCTTGCGTGATGCAAGGACGCGTGAACACGATTTTGTTCCAAACGTCGTATTGTTTTCCCACTTGTAAGAAAAAAAGACAATAAGTATATTAAATTGATATTGCAGTTTCCTTCATGTACGCGGATATACATGAAATTTTAAAAACATGTAACAGGTAACTTAGACTTGTGACTTTTTTTTTTAATAGTAGTTAAAAATATTTATAACAAGAATTCAAAACATCATCCCCAAAGTCGTTTCCGTGTACATAGAAAGCAGTTTTTTTTTTATTGAAAACGCTTCAATAAAATTGAAAATAACGTTGAAAATAGGATAGTAGCTTTAATCGTAGAAGGCTCTAAAATCAAAGGGAGAAAGACAGAACGAGTACGAATTGTGGTATTTCTTTTGTTCTCGATGGTAGCGACGCGATCCATCCATTTAGGCAGTACATACCTTCAAAAAGCATTGCATTAATTCAATGATTCTAGTGGTGATCCTTTCAAGAGTTACGGTCGGCTCTATATGCACAGTTCGAATGTATCGAATATACTCAAGTACGAATAAGCCGATGAAGTAAAATGAACGCTAGTATGAATAAATGAAAAAGTCGGACACAATTATGAGAACGAAGCGATTGAAATACATATTAAAAAGCGAATTTTAAATGTTACCAACATTATAGGCACTCGCTGCGAAAACGAATTTTATTAGGTTACGTTGAGGCAATCATGTTATGGAAAAGAAATCGAAGAGATGTGATTTTCCTTAGAGATACATGTATTTTCAGACAAAAAAGGCTGGACTCCTAACGTGAACAAAACGAACGCATAAAATACAATACCACGATGGACAAGGTGAAGAGAAGTCATTATCAAATAAAACATGATAAGAGTTTAAAAAAATATAAAGATAGGAGATGAGCTCAAAAATTAAATATTCATTTCATATTTATTTATAAATAATATACAAATAAATATAAAATGAAATAATCAGAAAATACATAACTTTTAATTTTATGTGGAGCCTATGTAAGAAAAAGTGGAAAAAAATGAAAGAAAAATTTACTTTGGTCTTTCGGTGAGAGTTCTAAAGGTCGTCCTTCCCATTTCACTACCTTTTTCAGTTACTAAAACTACGTTCACTTTTTTTTATAAAGCAACCGACCGATTTCATTAACAGAACGACCGAGCGAACGACCAGCAGACTAGGCATAAACCTTTTAAAGACTTCAGACAGTTCGGCGCCTCAAATAAATTTTCAGAAAATAAGGCTAATATTAGTACAAAATAACGCTCCTATTTCATATAACTGCTTTACTTTCAGTATATACGTGTGATCTAAAAATGATTAATTCAAATGGAAATTCCCTGTCTATCCAACAGTAACAAAAATTGGGAAAACACTTCAGAATTTTTATTTAGAGAGAAAATAATATTTATGTCATAATAAAACCCTAATATTCATTTATTTATTTCGAATGAAACTTTACGAACGAAATGTGTATATCTGTTATTGGAGAGATATTGATTATCGCTATTAAAATGATGTATCAGTCATGTAGCAAGAGTAGTACATGTTTACAGATCCTTCCTTACAAAAGAACAAGAAAAAAAAAAAACATAATATATAATCATTTAAAAATAGGTTCTGTATTAACTAAAATTATACGACAAATTGACAAAATTTAATAAAATCATTCACATTACGTAAAAACTAAAACGTTGAAGAGTGCTGACCTATTAAGGGTTAATAATAAAATAGGTATTATGTTTCTATTGGATAGATAACGGATAGACCACGCAGTCACTAAACGATAATTTTTTAGAGTAGGTGTTTCTTCTTAAAGGTAGATCAATTGAACACAATTAATTTTTATATGTACTCTGGATACTGTGACAAGAAACAACTTGTAATTCGACTGGAATGTTTTTTGAGGTCTTTTTTTGACTACGAAGTATTACAAGTAATAGGAAAGTTAACACGAAACAATTAACTTAATATGATAAAGTTATGATACATAAGACATCATAATAAAATTATGCGAATGACGGTGTACCATTTTTCACGTATCATTAACAAAACATTAAACTGGAAACCGTGATCGTAGACTAAAAAACCACAGATAAAATTATACACATAATTTTATTTTGGATTATTAGCTCAATCGTTGAATAATGCGACTGTGTTATGTTATGGGGTATATAATTATTAAAATATTAAGATTCTCGTAGAACCTATGACGATATCAAAAATGATACATACAGGTATAATTTATAACTGTCATTAATTTAATGCTAATACATTTACCAGACGCTTTACTAAGTAGTGTTGGTAAATTAAATGTAACCTTAAAGTCAGAGCAAAAGGAGAAAAATGTAAAGTTTAGATACATGAGCGCCTGTAACGTGATGCCGGCGACCGCAGCCTCCAGCTGCTTTCGTGTCACCGTGTTCCGCTTTTATTTTGTCTATGGAAGTGATTCAGATCCGTTTATTTTCATTTATTTAATTTATCGTTACCATCGTATTGGGGTGGTTTAGTGTCTTTTCTGTTTTATTCCCATTATCGGCTATGATCAATTGTCACTTTGGTATTTACAAGGCTTAAGCCTCGTCTAACGGTAAAACATCGAAGAGTTATCTTCTTTTTTAACAAATTCATCAAGCCTTTATGTAAATCATACGATTGTCAAGTGAGATTACGGCTAGGTTCTAAGTGACATATTATTAAGTATTATAAGCCAGTTAGGACTGAGCCGAGGGATTATAATCCTGACCGGGGGCAAATCGATAGTTTTTAACTTAAACTACTCGCTCTTTGCCTCGGACGCGACGTTAAGTTGCCAGTGTCGGACGATGTCGTCGTATTACGGTGACGACCTCAGCCATCCCCTAATTCGCACCGACTAAGGGAAGAGGGTTCAAGATTCAAATCTCTTAATCTGAAAGATTATTGTGGGAAGATAAATCTCGGGAGAGGGGTGATTACAAAAAACTGGCGAGGTGCGAGTCATATTAGTTTAAAGAAGAATCTGTATCATAAATGAAAAAAAATCGTCCTCGATGAGCTTAAATAACATATTTTATACACATTTGCTCTTTATGCCTATTTTTCGTTTCGTTTCATTTAGATTTTTCTATAAATTGTAAGTAAAGCCTACTTTACTTTAAAGCCTTAAAGCTTTAAAGTAAAGTAAAGTAAACAACTTTTTTTTTATATTTCATCCAATATTTTTATTAATAAAGGGGATGTTCCACATTCATAAATTTTCTTTAATATTTCTTAAATTACATATTTTAAAACCTTTAAAAATACGCGTTTCAATTTCTTACAAGGAAGATGTTTATTTGATATGGCACATGACCAAATACTTTTGCTATCATACAAATTGACACTAACTACTGATTTTATTTACGCCATACGTCCGTGATTGGGTACTTTCTCATCTAATAGGTTAATAGATAAATCATTTTTCATTCAGTAGATTTGGACAAAATAGGCTGTGACAAAAGACTGACAAGGAAAGACTTGGCAGACTCGAAGGAGACAAGAGTTCCATTCCACAAAGAGTGTACAAAGCACTAAAAACCGTACGTCAATACAAACAACCTAACATATCCATAAAATGCATACGTGCACTATTATTGAAATAGCACTTTTTAATTAACACAATCTTACATAAGAACACAAACTCTATAGAAATGGCGTGATTATTTAAAATTCTCAAATCATCGTTAAGACGCTAACGCGAAGTATAACACGACGAACGCCGAACTCGGAAAATTCTCACGGCAAACGAATAACGCCAATGAACACCACTCGAGGGGCGCTGAGAACTTTGAGTGGCCACCCGGAGATGAGCGAAGTAGACGCGAAACTGCGTTTTGATGTTTATCGCACGGGGATGCGGGTCGAAGGACGACAGTAAATTTTTATACGGAATAACATCCACGTTGCAGAGACGGACTGGCGCGTGTAATCATATACTTAGATCCGGACGATGAAAAAAAATGGGTCTCGTGTTTTATAATAGAATGACAAATATAGAAGAACAAGGGAGAAAAAAAAATAAAAATTATTCCTCCTTTTGTTGGTACCGATCTCCGATATACTCGGGAACTCGTAGAGGGCGATGCCGTCTGAAGTCTCTCATATATCATACGTTATTGTCCGAAGCAATTTAATTGGTACTACAGTTGGATCCGGAATTCATATCGTTAATCGGATCGGATGCCTTTGAAGTATGGCTCCGGCTGCTCCACAATGGCCTTGTAGTGATTCCCAAAGCTTTGATACGAGGAGTAATGACATGAAATGTTCTTTGGCAAAGTAATGATTTTGTTGTGTAAAACAATTTTGGTCATGACGGTTAATATATTACACTGTTATACTTTTGTAATTTACTGGGTACGCCAGTAGCTGTTTATTGATTCATAATGTCATTATCTTGGCATTATTTGTTATCGTTAATGATACATCATTTATGCGGTACATGCTCGAACGTAATTTAGTATTTATGAACAGATTTGGTAATTTGTTTTAACTGAGTTAAAAAAGGAGGTTCTATATCCGATACCCTTTACGTTATTATTTAGATATGTTCTCCGATTTCTCGGGAACGAATTATCCGATTTGGATGTTTGAACTGCACTAAATTAGATTCCGAGGTTCTCTCGCATATTTTTCCATGATGTCGAATTATATCGTGGTTTAGAATAATTGAAAAAGACGTTTAAAAAAATTGTCATCGATGTGTGATTTTCGCAAATTTTATGTTATTACTGAAAAAATATTACATCTGATTTAGATTATACATTATATATTGAACATGGGCATTTTTTATCAAACTCAGTTGTATAATTTCTCAGCTATTTTAATATATGGTAACTCCAGTTGGGTTGGGAAAAAAATTGATGGTCTCAAAAAGCGATCGATCTAGTCGACGCCCAGGCGGAACTGTGAGTTTGAGGGTGGATGTTCTCCAACTAAAAGTATAGATATTCGACACATCCGGTAATAATTACCAGCGACACCAGAAAATTTACTACAGCAACCATTGTTTCACTTTATCCGTATATAAGTTAGACGGATGGCCTGGCCAGTTATATATATGTATATATGTTTGTGATTATCTAACGGCCATGAGTAACAGTTAAACGAGTTATAAAGTGTAATTCACCCATTATTAAAGAAAATTTATAACATAAAAAAATCCACCTTCAAAAAGTTCAATTAAACATTTTATTATAAAAACGAGCATAAAATTCAAAGATCATTATTTAAAAAATCTTGGAGAAATATAATATTATAAATTTTTCGATTATTTACAGGACAAATATCCATGGAGGTGACCAGCTCAACTGCTTATCAAGGCGTATTTAATTATTTGATCGTTTTGTATGTGATGGCATATTTTGTAAAGTATATCTACAGCCGGTAGCGATTTCAAAAATAATTATTTTGTTTCGGTTTTGAAAGCGGTTTTTCGAAGTTATACTCCTTTTGCCGCGTTAAGAAAATCTAATTAGAGTGTATTTTTGTCAGGGGCCGCATAGATGAGACATATGATGTTTGGTACACAATGACCCATCAGTAGTTGTTCGATGCAATTAAGGAATTATACATGTAGTATAAATGTTGTGAAGATGAAGGGTGTGTATACATATATTACAATTCAATATCTGCGTGTGTGTGTGTGTGGGGGATTGTATATATGTATATTATAGACATACATTAATAGAGAGTAAAATTTAATGTCATAAAACAGCACATGTCAGACACATTTTTAATTTTGAGTAAACAAATTGTAATTCACCAAAAATTAATATTTTTATTTACGCTAAGTATGACTTCCTAGTGCGTACGTAACTGCATATAAACTTTTTATTTAATTTTTTTGCAAATGTCATTTTAATCTTGTATTTTTACAAGTAAGCATACTACCATGTGAACCCGTATAAAATCGTATAATAATCTATCAGGCTTTGGGCTTTTTCTATTCCATTCAAAAAAATTCAGACAGATCGATTATACATTCGAATAACATTTATTCTTCGTTCAGGGTAGCGAGCGTCCGTTTCAAATTTTCATCATCGGCCAAGCCCTACGGACGCCGGGGGAATAGCCCTTAAGGCCGCCCTCGCGGCTTATATCTGACGTTTTTACCGTGCGCCGGACGTACTGAGCTCGGTTGTGTGTTTTACGAATGCTCCCAGAAGTACATCAAACTTAAGTCGCACACGCATAAACTACCAAAACACGGACTGCTGTCTGAAATTAACGCTTATCGCGAAACAAACGACCACAAAACTTAACATGAATAACGACAAAAAAATTACCGAGTTTCATCCCTGATGACAATATAAGTATGGGACGATCTACGATTTTAATTAATTATTGTTATAAGTTTAACGAGTTATTTTATCCGTCCGTCGTGTGCACTTGAAACATGGTTTCATATCTGATGTACCGGAAAAATTCGATTTGGTTAATTTTCGTTTTAATTCTTTGTATTAATTGAAATGTTAAATATCAAACAATTTTTATAATACAATGTGAATAAAGATGTTCGAAAGGATACGTTTGTCCTCTAGCGATAATAAAATTCAAACAAATAATTCGACTGAGTAAAAATCGAAATACATTGTTTAACGCGTGCGAAAAGTATGGTTAAATTTTGTATGACTACAATCGTGATTATTAAGAAAATAAAATAAAATTTAGTTCGGTTTTCAGGAGTAGAAGTTGTTGCGTATTCGTAATTGAAGTGACAGCCGTAAAATATTTGTTATATTTTTTCCCCTTGTTCACAATTAACTAAATAATAGTAAGGGCTTTATGCACGCATTTTTTTAAAAGATTATATATCTGTATTTTGGAACTTCTATTTATCTGTGGCAAAGTTTATAATCTCGTTATTTTGTTGAGAAAGACAATAAAATATTATGAATAATTTTCGTACGTTAAATTTGTTGTTCATCGATTCGTTGACATCTTAAAGCTTAATAGGCTGAGTACTTATACTATCAGTCAAATTTGTTTAGAAACGTTATGTTTTCCTACGGCACAAAAATCTAAATAACTCCTTTGCAAACGAATCAAACTGTTTTTGTCCAGTTATTCAACCAAACGCCAATTTAAACATTCTACTGCAAGGTTCAGTAGGAAGTTACTTCCTCTAGATATTATGTTAGTCGGGGTATATAAACGAATCTTCATTTCTGCTTCTTTCATCCGTAGTTACAATCATATAGCGATTTTAGATTAAAAAAAAATAGGGTCCAAATTTAGAGTGCACCATGATTGTTAGTTCGTGTAATATTTTAGTGTGCCGTATGTGCCTGAAAATGTATGTATTTATACATTCGGATATTAATAAAGCAATTGCGTTCTTTTCCTAAGATTTATAAGAAGACGCTAAATTGCTAGAATATGTTACGGTGACGGTTTAGTCTATGCAAATAGATTCTATTAATTTCGAGTATGAACCTTTTACAGCGAGAAATAATTACTCACAAAACTAAGAATCTACCGGAGATATTACGGTATCACGCTTTGTTAAATCGCACATTACGCGGATTATTCAAAAACGCGGCAATCTCTTGAGGTTTCCCCCTACACCATAAAATGAACGTAAACATCCTTAAGCCGGCGCATACGTTTTCATAACGAAATCAAGTCTGCGTAAGGGTTGCGTCGGGTAAGTACGCGAGGTCGATTATTATCTTTCATACTTGACATTACGGCGGGAGAGCGTCAATATAAACGCGGAAACGCTAGAGGGCGCCCGCTGCCCGACGCGGGTCCAGAGGGTCGCCGTAACGCCCGGGACTAAATTCCGGTTAGCCGTACTCACCTCCCTGCCCGAGCCGCAGTGTGTGCGTGTACAGTTGGCCAAATTGAAAAGGAAATGATTAGGCACACGAACACTAAAAGTTTATGTTATTGTCTATGTACCTCGAGTCATAGGTGTTATGTACAATATTAGGCCGATGTCGGTGGAGGAACGTATTTTGGTTGGCGGCGTTTCTGTGATAAAAAGAAAACTTTGAATTTGTTTGTAAACTTTTTGAATAACCGTTCTATGATAATTTCAAGAATATATTTTATTTTTTTTTTTTCAAATAGTAAGATAGAACAAACGGGGGTCAAACAATCAAAACAGGGTAAAACAAACTAGCAATCAAGAATTACTATAAGACCGTCGACAAATAAAATGAAAATGAAACTTATTAGAGGCGAAAAACGTAAAAACCATGAAGCGCAAATTGAAGTCAAGACCTTTCCGATGATATCAAATTTAACTATAAAAACGCGTATAGGTATGCTGGTAAAGAAATATTTCTTATTCTCTTCATTTTATAACTGGCAAACATCAAATATTAATTGAACATAGCTGTACTAATTTGATTAATATTGGCTTTAATAGTTTCAATAAATTCACATCATTAAATAGCCATACGTATATAAGGTTTCTTCAAAAAAAATGTGGTTATTGTGTTATTCTAATGGCGGCCACCGTTCAACTGATTTGGTGAAAATTCTATATAAGTTTCATGTTGTTTTAACTACATACAGATAGATTATGTGATCTCTAATTTTTTCACAATTTATGAGATATAGTACAACGATTTATTTACATTATAATTTTTAAAGCATTTACAATAGTTTCTAACTAATTATTTAATTCGTAGAATTATTCAATTTCAATTTTAGTCTCTATGTAGCTAAATATTACAACAAAAAAAAATGTTGTAATAAAAAAACATTCCCGAACGAAATATGACGATTTTATTAATGTTTTCTTATATAAAAGAACTATATTTATTAAATTATACTTTATAATGACACATTCTAATATCACTATATTGTGAACGCAGTTATGTATGGAGACCATTATTTAACTGAAACCGCCGAAGCATCATCGACTTTCAATATATGTCCGACATCTTAGAGGAGTTCTACGTTTGATCATAAATACTTCCTTTTCAATTTGAGACCGAGGAAATAACCTTCCATTGCTTTTCATCGCGCGACTTACCGCGTTAGCGTCCGACCCGGTAAAACTGTTCGTGAGTCGACTGTACGCTATTAGTTTTAAAACTAATTTGACGAGGGTAACGAATTTCTGTTTTAACTGTAATAAATTTACTAGGCTCCGAGACATAATTAGTTTCGGTGGGCGGTGATCGCGGGCGGGCACACTTGATGCTAATTTTGATCACAATAGAATTATAAGCGGGGATAGATTTTGGCTTCTGCTCAGCAGATGAGCGAAGTATACGTTTTGAGATTTCAATATAAAATCAGAAACATGATTAAAACGCGAGAAAATGTATAAAAAAAATACGTTGAAAAAATTAAATTGAGAAAATGTTTAAGAAAATTTACTCCGTATTTCGAAAGTCAAATTTTCATGAAATATCAACCTTTGGAGATCTCAATAATATCTTTTGACATGCGTGAATTTATAACAAAACTTAACCTAAAATGCACACGAAAATTTTAAGAAGAAATGAAAAATAAAATTTTTATACCTTTTTTGCCTGTAACTTTTGAAGTCACGAACCGATCAGTTACAAAAACTAATCAAATACATTTCCCAAAAAAAAAATTTAAACGGGAATATATTAGACCTATTAAACTTAAATTAATAAATTAAAATATATAGGATAACTAAAGGGTTTTTAAAATATAATTGTCCAAAATGATCAAATATTCACTCAATTCATTAATTAATTTAATTTTTATAGATTATCCTTACAAATTCGAATAAACGAACTTAAAAATCGAACCATGGCCCAAAAATTTAGTTTGATTCAGGTGATTGAAACCGAACATACTGATTGAACATATTATATGCAGTCAGTGTTAATACTTTGCGTGTTTGTGCGCACTTCTTACTCCAACTACATTTTGTAAATCAAGTCTGAATAAGAAATTAGTTGTTATTAATAAAGCCCTAATGACACTTTTTTTGTCCTAGGACTTATATGAAGGTATCGAATAAAACTGTGTAGGTGTCACCTCATAGATACATACACTTAGTGCTACAGTACGAAGTAGGTACCATGTATTTATTACCCATTTCCAGATCAAAAGCAACGTATGGACGATGTCTAATATTAGACATATCTTGATTTCCAATTATGAAATATGATTATTACAAAAGATACTCTTTGTAAATGTTCTTAAGTCTGAATGTTTGGTGTACAGGATATTTTCTCATATCTAAATATTATATTTTGTCAAATTTTAATACAGTAAAAAGGTTATATTGATTTGTGACATTGAGGCTATTGTATTGTAATAGTAGCACCTAGAAGAAGCATGAAGTTAACGATTTTTTATAAACGGAGTAACTGTTCAATTTTCCAAAAACCAAAAATAAAAAAGGGAAAAGACATTAGAACAATATAATGACGAACCGCTTCTTACTAATAATAGAAACATATAAATTATGTATACATGATTGACGGGTGTTGTGTTATCGAGATATTACTACCAGATTTACTAATGACTCGACATGAAATATGTGCGTATAAATTGTGCCCATACATTTCAAATTATATGTACATTATTCAAGCTATAACAATATTCAAAAAAGAAAATTGTGTAAAAATACTTTCTGTCTCCATCAAATTCCATTAAATCCATTCAAAAATATATCCACACGCAAAAATAGTTTACATATCTATACTTGAACAGAGGAAACCATCCCACAGATATTAAATAAACGACAAAAGGTAAAGATGGTACTCGGCAAAATGAGAATGAACGAACAGACTACGTTACCACTATTTTATTATCTTTTGTAAGAATGGTACTGGCTCACCGAATGTCGCTGATGAAATTGTAGTATTGTTTCCGCGACAGATATGTACGTACCTGAAAGAAGAAAAAAATACATTAGGATATTTTCTAGTGTTCTGAAAAAAAAGCACTTCTTATTTATTAATTAATTCAACGAATCTGACTACCACAACGCATATAAGTAGTAAATATTATGGATAAAAACAATTTTCTCAGAGAGAGATGCACAACCTTTTAGAGCACTAGTTCATTAGTCCATTAATTTTTAAAAACGATTTTCCGTTACGCTATAAAGAGGATTTTTACCTTATCATGAAACGAAACTGCCTACTTAAATGTGATGGGAGTGAATAATACACCATTTCCACTTTTGGAAGTTACATGATCACAAAAAAAAGATAGTTCTACTTTTATGAAAGGCACGATTAAATGATTTATTTATTAATTATCTTAGAGAAACAGATTTACAAACAGATACACTTATTCTTCAGCCATCAATTAACATTATTAGAATTTAAGTTTCTGTCATAGTTTAGGTTCAAAATCTTTTGATGACGTGCAAAACAATTGAATTTACAGTACGAGAAGTAGCTAGACGATCGAGCATGTACCGAGTTGTACGCTACACGAGTATTGTATAACGTATCTTTTATACTTATCAAATTTATGAGACCTATTTTTAAACAGGTAGGTGTCATACCATATCATCCGTCTAAGAAAGATAAAGTGAGCTAAATAATGTATATCGCTGTTAGTGCATCTTAAAAAAAATGTAGTCCTTCGTATAAAAACATACAAATGCAACTAAAACGAACGAAACTTTATAAAATTTGTTTATTTTTCTCTAATTCTTATTCAAATTATTAAAGATATACATAAAAAAAAAGAATTGAAATAATAATAAAAAAGAATGAAATGATAGTTCGTATTTTCGTGTTGAATCTCCTGCTTTGGCAAAACAGCCAGACATTCTACCCATGATCTATTGAGGTGGCTACATATTCTTCAATTTTTTTCCAATCCATTTTAAAATTGATAAGATATGAGGCTTTGCCAAATCGATTTTTCACCCCCCAAACAATCTCCACATCGGAAACGTGAAAGCCGTTTTTCGAGAACAGGGTTACAAACTAATGTACACGTAAATATAAAAATGATGACTTTTGTTCCTCTTTTATCTTTGTATAAGTTGTGTACCGTTTTAAATCACACCCGCGACGGTTTAGCGTCTCGGGGCCCAAAGCACGCGGCCGCCGCGACGATCCGCCCTGCGCGCGGACCCGCCCGGAACGAATGTAAATTTTATGTTAATGCGATTCGCCGGGTGACGTCAAAGCGAAAGAAAGCCCTTCCCGCGCCCGCTCGGACGGAATTTCGGAAATTTTTCCACACCACAATAAATTCGTACGGGTGACGTACGCCCCTTTGGCGCGCCGCGACGTTCGCGCGTGTGATGGGAGAAGTTTGCGTTTATGATTCCTCATACCTCGTACGTACGGTCTAATACGCACGTACTAGCTTTCGCTCGTGGCTCCGCCCGCGTGGATGAAGAATATTATTCGAGATTCTGTCCCTCGTTAAGGCCTCGAGCCTAAACCGATTCCCATTATCGATCACGAACTCGATTCTTATACAATTTAAATCGGACAGCTAAAAATCACCATTCTTTTTAAACTCATTCCTTTACCAATTAATTATCGCCACCGCATACTGTTATGACCATATCGTTTCATATGCCTGTGTTTAAAGCCGTAGTGATCATGGTCATTTGGCATTCCCCTTTACTACACCTCTTCTCGTTTGATCGTGTAATTGCGTTCACATGAAGATGAACGTCCGATAAAATTTACAATCTAAAGAAATCTGTGAGCGTTAAATATATGAATAATCATATATCAATATATGAATAAACCGTCCAAGATATTGTTAAGATATTTCAAAAAAAAAATGTTTCATTTCAGATAGAGAACAGTAAATTCTATGTACTCGTAATAGTTTAGTGTAGTAATTATATAATCTTTGGTTTAAACTTTAGAGCACTTTTGGCAATTTTCATAGCCCGTTTTATTCGGCGAATACCGTATGGTATAGGCGTTACATGGGTAGATTTATGTCCAGTTCGGTCGTGCAGTTTTTTGTTATGGTTAAGGGTTCATTCATAGCCAGTAAAATATTTCAATAATAAAAATATTTGCAGCTATGAAACTGGCTATGCGCAATTACATTTCAACTCATGAAAAAGAATCAACTCGTATCTAGGGCATATTCTCGGAATACAAAGTTAACCAAAACCCGCTAACGGAAAGGAAACTGAAGCCACATCAATTGTTCCAAAAACAGCGTAGTTTCAAGTTTCAGCGGTTAGACAAATGGTACGAACGACAGGTCCATATTTTGGATATTGTATATCTTGTATTGTAGTTTCCGATATACTTTTACGAGTGTATGTATGTTTGAATAAAAATGATCCCTCGTGGAAAATACTTTTTTATGCAAAAATCAAGCCTTTAATTGAACATAGTTAAAATGACACCCTTCTCATTTTGTTTTTTTCTTTCAAAACGTATTATTAAAAAAAACAATTCCAATATATTCATGGTGGAATATCGCTAATCATTAGACAATTTGTTTTGTTAAGATTTTATTACCAATTTATATAACACATTATTGAAACTAATTATAGGAAGCAAGAGCGTCAAATATTTGGAGATATAACTCAAATATTTGAATTATATAAGTTCATTTATTTAATTAACACGTTGTTTAGGCACGATACTAATACACTGCTTTCTTCTTTACGTGTAAGCATGTTTACGTTGAAAATTAAATTTGTTCTGTAATTAAAAGAGGGAATCGTCCTTGATAGTAACGGGGAATGTAATAGCTAACAGCCATATACATATTTCAAAGCTAGCTTTTCTTGACATTTGGAACTAACTTGCAAGTTAGCTCCAAATGTGGTAAACCACTCCTGAACTTGCAACGTTACGCAGCAGGAAAGTAGGGCGGCGGACATAGTACGTTTTGAAAGTATATACAAAACGTGGCAAAAAATGACGATCGAAGGCGGCTGCTGGTTTGTTATAACGCGCTCCGAGTGCACAGCCTTGTTTATTTTATTTAGTACTGGTTCAATTATCACATTTTTCGACCGAAAATATCAGTGGCGGCGCTACACCACTCGTGGACGTCGGCGACATCAGGTTTGCGAGGCCTCTTTTTAATAACTTGTAGGCAAAACTTTTTGCGAGGCCTCTTTTTAATAATTTGTAGGCAAAACTTTTTTGTTTGCGAGGCCCCTTCAGGCGCGAGGCCGTCGGCGGTCGCCGACGTCGCCGACGCCTAGCGCCGCCACTGGAAAATATATATTATCAGAAACGAAATCTGACTAAATTGTGAATAAAAATGTAACTCGTATTGGTAAACATTAATAAAAATCATTAACTAGATACGTTACAGCCGTTTATGAGACTAAATATTACGCCACAAATAAATTCATTGTACTATTGCATAAAAAATAATGCTCATTCAAAATAATTTTTAGAGTTGTTGGGCGATCGCTTTATATAATATAGATGCTTTACTCAAAAAACCACATTGAATTACTGCTTTGTTAAAAAGCCAAATATTTGAAAAACAATAGTAGTAAGTTTTTCATGTTTCTCATAATTTAAAAAAAATAAGACGTATAATTTTAAGCTTGAGAACGTAAGGAACAATGTTGTTCTTTTTTTGTTTTCGAAAACATTATTATTAAAAACATCACGTATAGTATTGGGATTGGCCTGCAATGTCAACCGTTTAAAAAATAGATATGTAAAAACGTATTGCAATAGCGCGTGTATATGTGGAATGTAATACCATCATTCGTTTTAACAGCGAAGAAATTTGTATTTCAGTAAAAGATACACTTGAATCTTCGGAGATGAAATTTTGGAATTCTCATCACGTATCGGTCCTTGCGTCGTTTATACCCTTCTTACAGCAGACCCGCATCCTAGAGTACGACATAATATCGGGTATTTAAATGTCTATCGACGCTTATGAAACGCCAGCGAGGACAGTTTATTTTACACCTGTGCGGCACACCTGCAATTACAACATTAAAAAATTTACAGCAGTATCCGGCGAACTGTGATGGTATCAAAGACAAGGTTGGTTTATCGTTTGGAGTGGATTTTATCTTAAGTATTTATGTCACAGATATGTTCTAACCGACGCAGGAGTGAGAGGATTTTTAGGCCGACGAAAGAGTATTGTAGCAAAATGCAATAAAAACTGAAAAAATTGTCAAGTTAGGTGTTTTAATTACTGATTGGAAGTACAGGAAGGAAAACAGTAAGAAAAAATAAGTAATTTTGGAAGCGAACGAGAATTAATAATTATTTTTTTCTACTATGAATTCAAATTGTACAAAATATTTGACCTCAGAAGGATAGACACATGGCAAAGAGAAGAAGAGTATTAGATTTTATGATTGCGAGTGATCGGATTTAGAAGCAAATATGTGGATGCAAGAGCATTCTGTTACATAATCTTTGATACGGAACACTTTTTGATAGTTTACAGAAAAGCTTTAGGTCACCGTTGACGACACTATACAAGAATAATCACTGAACAGCTAAAATGACTATAAATTAGTAAGCACTAGAATCCCATGTAATAGATAAATATATAGAGCTACTAAAGCAAAGCTTGGGTGAGATAGAACAAAATGACAAAATAATTTAAAGATTGATAAATTATGGAACTTAACGAAGTCTGTAGTAGTAGATAAAGCAAAAAAAAATACATATATAGTGTAAATCAGAGAACAAATATTAGTAAAATTATAATGAGTGATGGAATTTCAGGGCAAGAGCAGTAGTGACAAAAAAGAAGTAAACGTAGCTGTATTTATTTCCTGCAAACGCCAATCACAGAGTAAAAATAGGTACTTTTAAATATAAGCTAAGAGAAACTGACATAGATTAAAAAGTGAAAATACGACAAAGAGATTGTGGGAGAAGAATAAATAAAAAGATAAAAAGTGACTGTGACAGGAAATATGAGCAAGCATATGACGAAAAAGACCTGAACAATTCGGAAACATTGTGTAATTATGTGATTAGAGACAATAATCGTTATGTGAGACAACGGTGTCGTTTGTAAGATGTAGAGACTAAAGTAGAAAAATATGTTGAAATGATTCGGTGCACTAGATACGATGAGTGAAAGTTGACTGACAAAAGAAATCTATAAAGTGAATGTGGGCGATGAAAGGGTCAGCAAGGTACGTTCAATTAAATCTTATGCTGGTAGCATATTAAAAATATATATATATACACAAATAGACATGCTCGCTCGAAGTGTTTGGATAAATTTAAGTGTCAAGCAGATGTATGCAAAGATCGTACCATGTAAATATCTGTGGACTCTGCTCTCCCTTTTGGGAAATAGCTGTGAACTTATAAATAAAATAGAAAATAAGTACATAGTATATAATCCTGAGCACTACATACGAACTAAATAATGAGTTTTATTGTAAGCTTAACTTAAACTATTCTCTACGTGTTTTAAAAACCACGTCACGTCATTGGCTGCAAACGTAGTCATCACATTGCTGACGACGGTTGTTAACAGGCCCTAACTCGTTCTGGGCCAGCGAATAGGGCATAAGGTCGAACCTCCTCGTTGTGAATTGAAAATATTATGGAACTGTTCCACTTCAGTAGACCGGAAAAACGTGATACATGAAAAAATAGTGTCGAAAACTCAGATCGAAAACAGGGTAGAAACCGCAATTAGGTTCGAATTAGTAATCGGAACTGAATTGAATGAAATTGCAACTACAAACAAAAATTTGTCTTTTGTTCACGCAGACAGAGCCGAGAGTTAAATTCAGAGGTAATCAATAATTGCACCACAAAAATTATACGAGTACCAGATGTCCGGTATCCTTAGTGTTCGTGATTAAACGATCAAAATTCCTTAAAAATGTAGTAAGTTTGTCAATAATTCAAGATTTTAAGTACAGTAACAATTTTATACATATATTGAGAAAAAGATGTATTAAATAGAAAAACAAATGTACAAATATTATTAATTTTGGGGTTTCATCGTAATTTTTTTTTTGTTAGAAAAACTAAGCTATTAATTAAACAATTAATAAAGATGGAGTCGCAGCAGATCCATCGGAATCGCACAGCGATCTTACTGCGTATGTCGATGGACCGTTTTAAAGATACCCGACTGACAAAACGTTAAATCACGTTTTATGCGAAACAATTGTGTTTAGGACGCAAACCACGAGTCCGACGAAATTAAATGTGGATAAAACCTCGTGATCTGTACGGGGCGATATAACTCATCGCCCGCCGAAGTGGTGCTTGAAGTACTAGTAAAACTGGATTGGCGTACGCTTCAAGATTCCCAAAAATATTAAACTCTTAGCGTTATGATATGTGCATTTCTCTAAGTGCATATATAACATGTACATTTAATCTTGTAATCTTGTTACTGTTCCCTGGCCCTGTATACTTTAGGCTGCTTAATTTTATACCATTATTCATTATAGATATTTAAAAAAAAAAGATATGACACTGACGATTAATAAAAAATTAAAAATAAAGTCAGAGAGTTTTTCCTATTTCTATTATTAAGGCCAATTCGCTAAATAGATTTTTAAAATGATACAGAAAATTTTAATGGCCTTCCTTTTTCCAAAATATTAACATAGAAATCAGGAAAAAGCGTTTAAGTACTTTTAATGTTGTAATCATAGCGTTTAATGAAATAAATAAAATAGTCAAGATAATATATTTCATTTTCCATATTTAAAATTATAAGAAAGTACTATGTTTTTCATAAGAATGAAGTATATTTTTTAGATTTACAAATTTTTTGACATCTCTAAATTATATGCACCGCAATAACGTAACAAAGAATTCTAAATTTGGTGTTAACGAACGTAAATCCAACATGCATTTACATATTAATTTTTTGACGTAATAACGTCTTATAAATCGATGAACGCCGGCTGCACGCACGACAAAGTATGACTCATTGTCGCGTTCCGCGTGAACCGAGCGTGCGAGCGAGAGTGCGGAATGAGCGATCTCTCTTCCACTCCATCAGCCGATGCGTCCAAGCAGAAGAGAGACAGCGGCCGCGCACAACCTACACGTGAACTGTTTTGTCAACTGTTTATAAAGTGAAGTGAAAAATTAATGTGGTTTCCATTGTTTATTTCAACAACAATTGCGGCAAGTAATAATAATAATTCAATTCAATTCAGAAAAGTATGCAATTTTTCATCAATGTTTTCTTATGACGTTATCACGTAAAATTATCGCTCGTAAACCGTCTTTACAGTCAACCAATTTTTTTAATAATACTACACGGGTACAGCTGTTAATTTATAATCTCTTATTCGCTAACATGTAGCCTCGTAAAGTAATAATTACAAGTTGCCAAAGCATCGTACTCTTTGGATTAAATTTGTTATATTATATATATTGAAATTCAAATTCAAAATATCTGTATATCGTAGGTTTAAATATAATGCTTGAAATACGTCATAAAATTTAAAGAATTTACAGTTTTTTTTTTAATATTACCATTTTCTTTCAATTACCACTAGTTCGTAAAGCAGTTATCATTCAAGAAAAACGAGCTAGAAAATTTAGGAAAGCTCTTTTCGAACCAAACTAATATGGAAATACAATAGTATATGAAACTATTGCAAGAAAACAAACCTATAGGAAGTCGAGCTCATTATGCCCATTTATCCTCTAAATATTCAGAGATCGTATAATAAATACCCTTTTGTGCAGTCTTTGCTTAATAAATACTTTAAATTTGTATAAGGACAAATTTTGTATACCTTCAAGAATATTAATGAGTATATACATATATCAATTGAAAATATTTGTCAGTATGGATACGAAATTCTCTTTATATTAATGTCTAACGGTATCTAACTCGCCGATTTTAATAAGTGTGTCTCATTTTCGATCCAAATATAGACTAATCAAAACATTCCACACACTTTCTCCGCAACTTTTTAGTCAAGAACTATAACGGACTCAGTAGTATTGTTTAGTGTAAAGAAGAAAGAACCTGGCGATGACCATCTCAGTTTGTAGCGATGCGGACTATTTTACGATTCAGAAAAGAAACAATTGAACAATTGACTTCAGCTTAATTAGCACACGTCTATGTGCAAGCAAACACGCCGATCCTCTACAATAAATCAGTACAAAAAAAAAAGTATCAATAGGTTAAAGCCAATACGCGGTGCTAGGATATTCATCCACGGAACGACACAAAAGTGGACCACTTTTAGGGTGGTCCATAAACAGAGAAATAAGTTCCACATTACCGTGTGTCCAGTGCGCGATTCAATAATCGTTCGGAGGTCGCTAGCCGGGACATCGGTGTCAACTCCAGCAGTAAAAAACTATCGAAGAGGTTACGCACAAAAATAAACGTATAAATATATACAAGTTGTGTGACGCTCTTGAGTAGATGTTAGCACTAGTTGAAAATCAGCATTCTGGGTTTTTTTAACCGACTGCCGCAGAAATTGATCTGTAATATGACATTATAAAAATAAACTATAACGACGCTATAATAATATTATATATATCAATATTTGTTCGTTCAAAATGGAAAAACATAAAACACTAAACGAGATCATGCTGTCATTAAATAAACAACAATCGCATCTCTTATTTTATTATTTCTATAAATTACGTATTGTTGTTTTGTCAGACTTTAATAATATTACAGCTTAGAAATGTTCTCCCACGACCTTTTTAATTCAGATTGAGGGCCATGGATTCTATGCTCCTCATGCTGGTTTGATGCAGGCCACGTATTTTAAAAAGATAAAAGAATCTTTTTCCTAATTACAATTATCCCTCTACCGATCATATTAAAACAGATTAAGCATAAGGGTCGTAAAAATGTTTTTACTATGCGTTAAATCAGAATGACAAGTAACTTTTGCCCTTTTCTAAACTTGGTGGTAAGTAGACTACTGTACCAACTAACAGATACTTTATCTAGTGGACCTAATTAATTACATAACGTCTTTTTTATTTAAGATAGATGGCCCGCAGTTCTTTTACCTCAAACTATATTTTACTTCCTTGCGCCCTTTTAAAAAATGTTTTCTAAAATATATATAAAAGTTTAATTAAGTATTCAATTCCCAGTGTCGCTTGTAGGTGAAAGAAGATTCATATTATTTTTTTCTACCAGTTGGAAATTTCATTTTTAAATTCTACGAATATCGTAGTAAAGCCAATTAGTTACACTAGTTATTATTTTTTTCTAACAACCCTAACGAACCGTTATTTGTTAAATATATTCATTTGTTTCGCGCGTAATTAGAGCAGTCTGAGTTTATGTGATTACTTGCGATATAAAAAGCAATAAAAATGCCCCGACCGAAAGTATTGATTTTTTTTTTATATTACATGTAATAAATGAATATATGTAATACAATGTGTAGTTTAGAATAAAAACAACTTAGAGACTCAATGCTACAGTTTCGTTTTCGTCCTCTTGAAATTTAAAAGCGGATGTTTATTTTTCGTAACGACCACTTCCCCTCACCGATCGACGCTCTAAAGCTCTAGTGAGATTTATAACTCTCAGGACCAGAATTTCATACACTTTCCCAACTCAGAGGAGTTAGACCTACGGCGGTCTTGGAGTCAGTAATTAAAGAAGTTCGCCACCTATCGACTGCGCCCGAACGAAAACTAACTGGATTTAATTAAAACTCGACTTCCAGCGAGCCCGTGTAACGTAAGTCGCCCGCCTGTAGCGGGCGTCGCTTCGTGCGGGCCCCGCGCGGCGAACGCTTGTTTAGTAAATTGAACGCAATTCAAATTAAATATTTCCGTCGAAACACAGCGTGATTATGCGTCCACAACAAAACTGAAGATGCGAGTAACCACGAAATCATTTGCTCTGTCATCGAAGTTTCCATGACAACTCTTAGTGGTCTCGTTGATTATTAAAATCGGTCAGGTGTGACTCGAACACGCAGTTAATGTTTGGTTCAACGAATTTGATCACAAAAATGAACATAATTTAATGCTTATTTTTCAGAGGGCTGGACAGTGAACACATATCTCCACCGTCTTCACATACTTTTATTGCTTCCCTAATATAATATAAAGAACTTCGTATCAATAATACAGAGGTAGTGGCTACCGCTGTTTCGTTTGTCCAGTAAGCCAGAGTTCCGGTGGGTCATTCGTGCCCTTCATTAGCCTACTACCCTTCCATCCCATTCCTTCCCGAGAGGACGGCAACGCACAGGTGACTTCGCTGGGGTTGCGGACGGTTGTTAACGGGCAGCGATGAACATCTACTCTCTGATGGCGTGAATGCCTGTTTCCCTTGCAAGTGCTATAAAAAAACATCCATCTATAATTTCATGCAATGTCGTCGGTTTAGAGCGCTTAAAAGTTGATCTTTCTTCAATATATAACGAAGTTGGTGTGCATAAGATTTCTCAAAACATCCCTTCTCGACCCTTCTGTCATACGCATCCACCCTAAAGATTTCTCTCGTAAATATACTTTCACTCATTCATCATTTCCAGATGGCCAAACCACTTCAACATATCCTTTCCTACTCTGGTCGTTACATCTTTCAAACCACAACTCTCCATCACTATCGCTGTATATATGTTTTTAGATAATTGCAGACGTACTGTATAGGGATGTATAGACGTACTAATGCACTGTTATGATTAGCGTTGTCTACTTATTCTCTTAACACTTACATTGGTAAGGTGCAGGAACATCATTTTTGCTGTCCGTTCATAGAAAAGGACAAGACTGTTTTAATTTTTTGACTACTTTTTATTTTAATTAGAAACTTTAAAATATGCTCATTCATAGCACGACGGAGCAACTAACGCTGATTTCAATATTATATTGTTGTTTCTATTCTACCTCATAAAAGAAGACACATAAATAAATACATCATTTTCTCTATACACATAAATACTTTTATCGATGGTTGACTGCCTCTAAACGGATTAGCTTTAAGAGTCTTTTCACGACTAAATTATTTAAGACGGTCGTTACGTCATTACGGATATAGAAAAGAAACGTTAATGTGTCTGATCTTATGTAACACCTCTTTCGAGATTTGAAAATTTTGATAAATTTTTAAATTTTTAAAAATAAATAATTACATTAATGCTGGACGTAAATGATTCACGAATAAGCAAGAGTTATTTTCCTTCTTAAACGTAATCAATTCACAAACACAGAATTATAATCAGGATTATTACGTAAAGAGTTTTAGAAATTACTGATAAACTATTAATCAAAATTACTCAAAGCAGCTATAACAAAAAAAAAATCGTGTTCTTGAAAGTGTTATTTTTCATTTGTACATTTTTTGGCATAAGCGTGGCCTCTTCAATTTCAATTACTACATAAACGTACCGCCAGCTGATAAAGTAATGGTAAGCTTATTACGTGTCGTAATCTGGTAATGGTAAAATAATTAAACGACTTCGGGCCACGTGTACGTAAAATGGTCAGGTATATTATAACGGTTTGATTTTAGCCTATCATCATTAACGTTTATGACAACTATTCTAACATTTATGGCGCTATCGGAACATTTATGGCATTAGAATATTAAAAACGTAACATCGTGGGAAATTGTTATTATTTCGCTGCTAAATATGCGATTAGATTATAATAAAATCTTGCAAATAGGAAATTGTTTGGACCTGGTATGTAATCGAAAGGAATAAACCAAAGGGAATTTAATTACTTATTTCAAATATAAACAAGTATTGTATTTGCTTTATAGACTTCCATATTATTCAAATGTTCAATTCGACACTTATAAAAAATGTTGAAGTTGGAGTCTGAAAATTCAATTTCTGAATATTTGTACATATTTAATAATGACATTAAGTCTATTCAAAATTTAAGATTTACGTCATAAATATATACATTACCAAATATTTCGCGCCCTAAAGTCAACTCACTCGATAAAATAATAGTTTATAGAATTCCGTTCCGAAATTGAATAAATAAAATTTTCTGCTCTGAAAAGAGTGTAAAAAATCTTTTCGTTCTTTTACTCTTTTTTTTTTACTTAAGATTGGTCGTGGTTAAAAAGAACTCCTAAAAATACCAAAGAAATAAAATATTACAAAAGAATATAGCCAAATATATATTCATTTGTCGTAAATCTATTGTGTACAAATATAATATTAAAAAACTTGAATACCCCTATTTTCAATACGCAGAATAAGATATTCGAAATATTTACCCCGTCAAGGCCGGCAATAAAAAGAAACAAAAAAGAAGTTGATGGCCTGAAAATGAAAAGTTTGCTGTAATGTGCACAATCCAAATCTATTCTATTTACATAATTAGTGTTTGTGAAATATTTTTTATCCCCTACCGCTCAAAATCTCTCTTACTTTCAATAAAAAGCATGGCTTTGCATTCATTTTGAAATGGAATGCCTCCTAAAAGACATTTGATATGTCGGACGTTAGAAGTCGGAGTAGAAGAAGAAGAAGGATACTAAATACATTCCGTGGTTAAGTTTAACGTGATTAATATGAATTTCTATGAGGTAAGGACAACTTAATAATAAAGGCAGAGACAAGTTAATGGATGATTTTTACTTAAAGACCTCTTTTCATTGTGTGATATACCAATTCTAAGCATCATTTAGAATTGAGAAATTATAAATACCAAAAAAAACCAAATATGTACGAATAAAATTAAGGATTGAGAAAAAGTAACTATTTCCCTGAAAGCTATAATGGTTATCGATTTTTTTTTTCATAGTAAGTGAAGACGTTTTGCAATCATTGAATTAACATAAAACAATAGTGTTTTGTATTTTTTGCAGTTACTTTCTAAAGCCTGCCTTCAGTTTTAACGGCTCCAGTTCCCGCCCTAATGCGTTGCCAGGAGGCGATCTACGTCAATGCGAACGATAATACAACAAAGCAGCTGATAAAAGCTGGTACATCGTAACATATTATACAATTAATTTCAACTGTTATTGTTTGCGTCGTGATACGATATCGAAATTTTAACTTACTTATATACATTGCACCTTTTAAAACTCAAATTTACATGATTGAAAGAAATCACATTTCTATTAAGATTATACGCGAACCAGACGTTGTTGGTATTAATACTAATAGGTGAAACACTTTGGGAGGATTTCTACATAATTCCAAAAAGTAGGTATATTATAAGATGAGGTCGAAGAAAAAAAATTTTTTTTTAATTCGTATTAAAACATAACAAAACTACAATAGACTAGTATAATAAAAAGATTCAGTTTCTGAACAGATACAGTTTACAAGGGTTTTGTGGATACCGGGCGATACATCCCGACTCGTTGGTCCATCAAGATGACGAGCATCATAAACTTAGAACATCGAACGTATTAATAAAACACACCTAAGTGCGCGTTCCATCTTGAGAACGGAAAGAACAAGCCGGTTATAGTGTTTCGCTATGGAAAGTGATACAGGTCTCGCTCCCACGTTACTTCTTGAGATGACGTAGCATTTGAGCGACGTTTATCAAGACGCGCCTATATTCCCGATCCGCTGTACTTAATTTGAATGTACGTTGTACCGTTGAACAGATGTCGTTGAAGTAATTTTTGTTTTCGAATGAACATAACCAAAAACAGATTAGACCGTTTCTTATGAAATCAAAGAAAGCGATGAAATCAGAGGGGGTTTCGACAATTCTTGATGTGATTATTTTTGACCGATTTTAATGTGATAAAAATCATATTGAGAGCGATCTGATGCTTCAAATATCATATACGAGACATTATCTTCTTTTGTTTTAATTATCGCTCTTCAAATTCATACATACGTGCACTTTGATTCTTTTTCTCATTTATTTGAATATTTAAACTAAAATTAATTTTCGCATTTTTTTAAATAGAATGTGATCTCGATTTTAACTATATTAGAGAAAAGGAATTATATAAAAGAGTTCTGAGTAAGGAAGAATCATATCAGAAGAAATATAACAG